>JAJEJO010002626.1:138691-247423 GCA_020662805.1 Glaucomys volans
TGGCAAGGGCTGAGGGCAAGCAGCAGCCCGACTGGGGCCCGGGTGAGAGGCTGTGGCTGGCACCCAGGGGTCACGGGGTAGTGTGGGCCTAGGCGGAGAGGAGTTCCCAGGCTGGCCGCCGACTGGACGGATCCCTGGTGCCCTGAAAACCAACCAGCTGCTGCACTGCACCCCGAGCCAGCGGGAGGGTGGGCTCCCGCACCCCATACCTGCATACAGCCCCGGAAGCCGCGGCGCACGGAGACTTTGTCCTCAGACACACCCCCGACGACAATGCTCCTCATCTTCAACCCAGGAAGCTGGTTCCCAATCTGCACCATGTTCTGTGCAGAGAGGAAGAGGGTGCTGGGGGCTGGGTCCTCCACCCTGCCCTGTGCTCTGTGGGGGGTGCTGGGGGCTGGGTCCTCCACCCTGCCCTGTGCTCTGGGGGGGGGGCTGGGGGCTGGGTCCTCCACCCTGCCCTTGCTCTGTAGGGGGTGCTGGGGGCTGGGTCCTCCACCCTGCACCGTGCCCTCCTGGTGAGGTGGTGGTGGTTATGCCCACCATTCTGGGTATGTTTTCCTGCCGGGCTACATTTTGGCAACCCCAGCGCCTGAGGACGCCTGGGCCTCCGAGGAGAGGTCCACATACACCTCTCCTTGGGAAAGCCTGGGGGACTGCGTGGCATGTGGGTGAGGGACAGGTGGTGGGCAGGGTGGCGGGCACCCCTACCCCCACCCCGGTAACAGGCGCTGCACTGCACGAGCCCAGAGCAGGAACACGGCTGGTGCTGTGGGGTCCTCGGCCCCAGGAAGGCCAGTGCTGGGGACACAGTAGCTGTGAGTTCCCAGCGTGGAACAGGACAACCGAGATCCACAGGGTCTGGGAACCACCAGCAGCTGGCTAGGAGGGCGGTGTCGTCCTGTGACGCACCCTGCGCTGCCGCTGGGACTGTGGAACCAGCCTGGAGCAGGTGCCCCCTGGGACCGAGCACCCCGGGTACCCAGCGCCCCCAGGTCCTGGCCCCACACTCGCCCCGAAGGCACGCAGACGCTGGGGTCCAGGCGGCTTTGCTAAGAGGCCGAGCAACGGCACCCAGCTGGGAACCAGGTGGAAGACATCCCGTCCCAGCCGCAGAGTCACGGCGGGGGCAGACGAGATGCCCTCACCTCCGCCTGACGGGGGGCATGAGTACCAAGCTGGGGACCCAACAGTGCCCCCCAAGCCCACCAGGGCTCCGCAGACCCAGCCGACTCGGGGTGCCCCTCACCTGGTCCATCCCGTAGTCCAGGGTCATGACCACCAGGTACTTGATGTCCTTGCCCTCCTTGGCGCTCCTCAGTTCTATCAGTAGGTGGTGCCACTCCCCATCGGTCACACGGAACCTGGACAGCTGCAGGGATGCTATGTCGGAGGGGCCGTGGGACACCTCGAGCTGGACGTGGTCAGTCAGGACCTGCAGGGGGAGGCCACGCCACCAGTGGGTGTGAGGGTGGCCCCTGGAGCGCTCTGCAGGGCTTGAGGCACGAGGCTGGGGAGCAGAGCAGCTGGACCGCAGAGGAAGCTGACCATCAGCTGTGTTGGTGGACAGCGGATCCACCACGCTCAGCGACAAGCAGGAAACCCAGATCAGCACCGCTGGCCTGGGACAGCGCTTTGCAGCAACCCAGCCAGGGCCAGGCGGGGCCTTGCGGGCCTAATGAAGGACAGGGTAACGGGACCAAGCCTCCTCCTGAGAGTGCTAGGACGGAGGCAGGTGCTGGAAGAGGCCTGAGGAACGGGAAAGAGCCGAGGCACAAAGGAGTTACGTGAGCAGCGGAAGGAAGAGCCACCCAGGAGCCACCAGCTGGCTCTGGGAGATGTGGCTGGGGTGGAAAGTCAAGCAGGGCTCCCCGGGGTCAGGGGACCCAACTGGGCAGATGGATGGGCATCTTCAGGCCCTCGGCATCAGGCTGGGACCTGAAGGGCACTGATGACCCACACACCAGAAACAACAGGTCCACGCAGGGGCAATGCCCAGCTCTGACCACCAGGCCGCGACTGTGCTGAAGTGCTCTGGATGGCCAGGGTGGAACTGACATGGTGAGTGTGACACCCGCCCTTGCGTCCCATTCTCTCCAGATTTTCAACATGACGTCCAGCACTCAATAAAAAATGACCAAATACATGAGGAGGTAAGAGTGAGCCCGGAAACCGAGAGAGGCGTGGGAAGTGGAGACAGACAGGGTCCAGACAGCAGAGCATCAGACCAGACTGGAGACACTTCCCACGAGAGGACTCGGCGACCAAGGCCTTTATACCTGGCTGTGTTACTGCTCAGGAAAAGCCAAGCTACCCTGTTTACACATATTAGGAAAATCAGAAAACTCACTGCAGATACTCGTAAAGATCACTTCCAGATAGAGGAAGACGAGATTTAAAACCAACCAACCATTAACACACGGCCTGAAGAGACACACCTGAAATGTAAGGACACAGAAAATGCTGAAAGTCCAAGACAGAAAAAGGTAGAGATGTAAACACCAACCAAAAGAAAGCAGGCACGGCATCCTAAACAGATGGAGCAGACCCTGCAGCTGACACCGTTACTAGGGATAAAAGGGACTTCCATGTTAACAGAGTCAGTTTTCCAGAAAGATAAAGTAATTCTAAACTTGAATGCACCTAATAACATAACCTTAAAATCTATAAAACTGAGGAAACAGAATAAAATTATTATGAAATAGGATATTTGAACCTGAGTTAGCAAACCTCACCTGACACACGTGGATCCCTGTGCCTAATGACCTCAGAGTGTGTATGACCACCGACTCGATGTGACCTGCAAAACCAGCCTCAACGTCTCTCAAAGGCCTGAATCACGGCCTGAGCTCTCTGCTGGCAGTTATGCTAGAAACAACACCAAAATGAGGTGCTGGGAAACGCCTGGTGTTCACCAGCTCAGAAATACCCCACAGGCCTCGGATGAATCTGAGGGACACTAGAAGAGACTCTCCGAGTGCAAAAGTAATACAACTAATGTTCTTGATTTTTGGTCTCCACTGGTGGCCAATTTCAAAAGACAATTTCCCACCTCTTTATATTATTTGCTTTTCTTCTATGGAAGCCTCCCTTTCCATCCTCCCTCCATTCCTTGCTAACAGAACTTGGAGGACAGCAGGCCTCCAACAGAGCTGACTTGGTGTCTACGACAACGCTGCCGCTTGCGGAGCAAACCCCGACACACAGCAGCTGCTCCCCACCCGGGGGCAGCCTCCAACAATGGCCAGGTAATCCTACTTGACAAGGCAGGTGCGGCCCGGGCGCCTGAGAGCAATCGCCCAAATTGTGTGGCTGCCGGATGGTGACACTCTGGCCAGCCACAGGGGTGGCAGGGGCTTTCAGGGCACCACCTGCTGTGTGCACAGAGCCCACAGGGCCTGAGGGAGCCCACAGCCAAATGCCACCCAGAAACCACCCAGGGCACCCTGCAGCGCCAGCAGTGGCCTCCGGAGCCGTCCTGGAGCGGCTGCCGGGTGTGCCCTGGGGCCTGGAGGATCCCGGGCAAGGCCATCATTCCTGCCGCCCACAGTGTCCACAGGGAGGCTGGCGGCAGGCCCCGGCAGAAACCCCTAATTTGCAGACGATCTACAAAATAACGTAATCGCTCTGTCAACGCGGGGCCTCGTGCTTCCAGCGACTCCTACTGAGCGCGTGCTTTTTTCCTAGAGACTCCACTGCCAGACGCGAGCCCCGCGTCATCACCTGGATTGGAAGCAGCCAATTTAATTTGTTCCAGCAGAGAAACAACCGCAGAAGAAACGCCATCCCCAGGCGGACCGCGCTTCCGGGTTTGGCCTGAGAGCAGCCGAGCACAGGCAGACGGAGAGGCTGCGGCTGAGGAGGGAAAGGCAGCGGCGGCCGCAGTGGTCCTGACGCACGGGCCGCACTCCCCACGGTCTGAGCGGCCGTGCTGGGAGACGCTCCTGGGCTGTGAGCTGGGCGCAGTGGGCAGGGAGCCCAGCGCGGGCCTGCCGCCTGGCTCTGGGCCCTGGCCGCCTCATGGCCCACACACTGATCCCTGGAGGGGTCCTGGCCTGCTGACCTCTGACAGGGAGCTGGGGGAGGGGAGCCCGGCATCCTCACTGTCCCCTGGCCCTCCCTGCGTGCCTCGGAGGGAACCAAGTGGTTCCAGATGGGCAGCCTGCAGGGCAATGGAGGGGTCCCGGTGGGAGTGAACCACGGGGCCGACACCGCGGTCTCTGGCCCTGGTTTGCCCAGTGCCCAGATGCTTCCTAAGCGCTGTCCCCCCCGACCCACTGCGAGCTCCCAACTGGGCGTGAAGAAAAGGATCTGAGGGCCCAGGAGTTCAAGAAACACGCCCAGCTCTGTGAGGACACACAGGGACAGTGGGGGGCACCAGCGCCAGTGCCAGAAGGTACTTCCCAACCTCCGAGCCGCGACACCTGGAGCTGGTTATCCTGGGATGGCAATGCAATGTGTCCCAGTATGACCCAGTCAAAGCAAGAGAGAGGCCAAGCCAGTCAGCGACTGGCTGAAGCGGGCTCAGGCCCACGTGGTGCAGACCGCTGACCTCCTGCAGGAGGAGTGGGATGGCACCTAAGTCCTGCCACACGTGCTCACACATGCACACAGACACGTGCACACAGGCACACCCACACAGATGCTCACACGTGCACACAGACACGTGCACACGGGCGCGCCCATGCAGATGCTCACACATGCGCACACAGACACGTGCACGCGGGCACGCCCACGCAGATGCTCACACGTGCACACAGACACGTGCACGCGGGCACGCCCGCGCGGATGCTCACACGTGCACACAGACACGTGCAGGCAGGCACACCCACACAGATGCTCACACGTGCACACAGACACGAGCACCCGAGCACACAGAGACTGTAGGCTGGATGCAGAGAGGCGTGCACACAAGCACACACACTCACACAGCAACACACGCATGCAGACGTGCACACAGACATACACAGACAGGTGCTCGCACAGTACACACGTACACATGGGCACACGTGCACACAGATACATACTTGGAGTAAAAGCCTAGAAGAGAGGGAGAACAGTGCAGTTATGAGACTGCTTCAAGTCACCAGGAGCCACGCTCAGGAGCGGGGCCTGGGATGGGGGCCATGTGCCCAGGCCGCTCCTAGGTCAGTCACATCGGGTGGAGGAAAGTCAGGGGTGCTTCGGGAGCCTGACCCTGACCAGAGGTGGGTCCTGAGCTGAGGTCTAGGTGAGAACATCTGTCCCTGTTCCTACTGGAGATGTGGGACAGGAGAAGCGGGGGCCCGGGCCTGGCCCCAGCACACAGGGGTCCCCACGATCTTCCTATAGCAGCCAACCCTGGAGCCCAGGCACACCTGGAACACCTGCAAACCCCAGGGTGAGGGCGAGGGCAAAGGGTGGCCCCCCAGAAGTCCACCTGTGACTCAGTGAAGCATCTCTGGTGCCTGGGAGCCGTGAGTGGAGCCCCGAGAGTGGGGTGCATGGAGTGGAAGCGGCGGGGAGAACAGCAGAGACCACAAGGCCAGGAACGCGTGGAAGGCAACCCGGCAGGTCCCGGGAACGCAGACGGTGCGTGTGGGTCGGGCAGCGCCACAGCCTGACCCCAGAGCCTGCGTCCACCTGCCGCGTCCGCTCCCTGCAGCTTGAAATGTCTGCGCGTCTTGCCAGAAACAAGGCCCAGTGCCCGCAGCGGCAGGAGCCAGGGCTCTGTCCACAGGACCCTGGGTGAGCCCCACCTCCCAGCCCACAGCTTCCCCTTCCTGGGAAAGGGAGGAAGGGCTGGAAGGAAGCCCCGTGGGAACCACAGCCGCGCATGATCCCTGCCGTCTCTGGCCCTGAATGGCAGGATTGTGTTGCCACCTGAGAAAGCCACTCATGTTTCCCTTCTCCCCGCGGCAGAGCCCCGGGCAGGCGGAGAGGATGGGGCAAGGGGCAGGTGCCCCTCCAAGGTGCCCGGGAGGCTCCCGTCCCTGGTCCCCTCTCACAGGCACCCACCACCCTGCTGTGTCCGGGGGCACGGGCCCCACTCACCTGGAGGTGGAGCCTGGAGGACACGCCAGCGGCGGCCTCCATCAGCACGCCGTCCTTCCGCGTCCGGAACATGAGCCCCAAGTACCAGGGAACAGAGATGGTGATGTCCAGGTCACTCCAGGACACAATGCTGTCGCCACTGAAGCGCTGGGGATGGGGCATGACTGTGGGCACAGATGGGGACCTCAGGTGCCTCCCCAAATCAGGGGGGGCACGGAGCATCTCTTTCAGCTTCGGGGAGAGGGCAAGCCTGGGCGGGGCAGGGGTTTTGGGCCTTTTCATTTTAACGCAAAGGCCAGTCTCAGATTAGCACCTGTGCCCAGTGTGGCCCTGAATCCAGCAGCGGGTCCTCAGATGGCCCCCAGGGACACAAGCCTCTGCTGGAGGCCGCCAAGGCCTAGCCACACCTGGGCCTTGGGTGGGAGCATTCAGGCTGGATGAGGCACGGGGCCGAGGTCTGGGACTCCTGGGACCCGAGGGCCCCACACCTGCAGGGCTGGATTCTGCGGGGTGGGGGGCAGCCCCAGGACGGACTGCAGTGCAGCGTGTGCCGCCGAGCCCCCCGCACCTGCGGCGTGGCCCCCAGGCTCAAGGCTGCTGCTCCTCTGCTCTGAGGGACGGGCACAGAGACAGAAGAGCTGCCGGCTCACCCGCGGCTCCCACAGGGAGGGGTGGGGGGTTCAGGGTGGGGACAAACGGCCTCGTCTTGGAAAACCCGAGGCAAGGCAGATGGGGCGCCTGCACTGAGCGCCTGTTACCTGCGGTCCCAGCCTGTCCTGGACCTCATGCTAACCCCCTGGGACGGGGCAGTTGTGGCTACGAGACCCCGAAGACGGGACGCAGCATGGGCACACCCTCCGGGGGCGCTCGGCCTGGGCAGCCTGGGGCTTGCTTCCTGCTCGCACAAACCAGCCCAGAGGGAGTCTGGACACCCTGGCCCACAACAGGAGCTGGGGGGTTGGGTTGGCAGTGCCTGGCATCACGGGCACCCAGGGCCACTGTCACCCTGCAACCTGAGCTTCCGGCACACACTGGTGCGGCCAGAGCTGAGCTAACCCTGTCTGGAGGGCCCTGGTCTTCCTCTGTCACAGATCCCACCTACAGGGCGGGGCAGCTGCACTTCGCACGCCCTCAGGTCAGAAGGCAAGGCCTCTGAGCAGGGCTGCAGGGCTGGCACCTCCTCTGACCTGCAAGGCTGAGCTGTGGGCTCCTCTGAGCACCACCTACTCTCAGCTCCTTGACTCCTTGGAGAACCTGAGGAAGGCCTGGATCCCGGGAGCACGTGTGCGCACATGGGCCTGTGGGCAGCCGGCTGGGTAAGGAGCACCTGACCTCCTCTAATGGGCTGGGGCTCCCTGGCCCAGCCCCTATGGGCGTGGGCAGGGCGGGAGCAGGGGCCGCCTCACTCTGGGTCTGGGGGCCATGGGCTGTGGTAGCAGGGGCCTCTCAGAGCCTTCTACCTACTGGGGAGCGCTGGGGATCTGAGTGGGGGGCAGTGGGGTCAATGCCACCCCTTTGGTCCGCCTTCTTGAAGGGTGTCAGCGATTTCTAAAGTGAAGGTACCCACTCCATAAGGTACTGCTGCCGAGCAAGTAATCTGCTGGACACCGCCCGCATCCGCACCTGGCACGGGTGTGGGGCTGGGCAGGAGGCCCGCGTCCATGATGGTCCAATCAGCCAGCAGCGGGCTGCAGGGTGTCCCGGGGCAGGGCGCCCACACGGCCTCCTGCCCTCAGGCGGCCCTGCTTGGAGCAGGTACGGCATCCCACCTAGCTGGGCCCAGACCCGGCTCCAAGCTCACCGCCAGCCTCTCAGCGGCTCACGCCTGTGTGGCTCCCGGGGCCGGGGCTGCCCTGGTGGGTATGGGCAGGGCAGGCCTCACCTTGCTCACAGTTCTTCCCCCCATACTGCAGCGGACACTTGCACAGGTACGTGCTCCACCTGTTGACACAGGTGCCCCCGTTCTGGCACCAGGTCCCATCGCAGAAGTCCCTCTGAGCGGCACAGCCTGGGAACAGAGCACAGCCGGGCCTCAGCCGGGAGGGGAGCCGGGCCTCGCCCCAGGAGCCAACTGGTCTCCCACGCCAAGCCACGGAACGGAAGGGACAGAGAGCCAGGCCTGGCCAGGACCACTGGCTGCAGAGAGCAGCCCTTATCCAACCACGCACCCGCCCTGGTGCCATTGTTGGCGATGAACCCAGCCATGTCCACACTGCTGCCGTCGATGGACAGGTTCTGCATGCAGCCCACGAACTGCCGGTTGTGCACTGGGAAGGCCTCGGGCAGGTTGGGGACGCCCCCCAGCAGCAAAGGGCCCGTCAGGTCCAGGGACCTGGAGAGGGAAAGCCATCCGTGATGTCGGGCAGTGAGAAGCAACCACAGCCCCAGGCTCCGCAAGGTCCCAGTGGAGCCGGCCGAGTCCAGAGGAGCTGGCCAGAGGTGAGAACCGGAGGCGGAGCCTGCCCGGGCCACCTGGCTCTGCCCACCTCCCTGGGCCTGTGTCCACTCTGTCAGCCTGGCCAGCTGGCTGCTTCAGGCTCACCACGACCACCCGAGTCCACGCACAGGGCAGTGGAAGGTGGGCCAGCAAGGCGACCTTACGTCTTTGCCCCAAGACCTTCCAGGTGAAGGTCAAAAGAAGAGCAGAACCCCGCCCTCCAGGGCAGCTGTGTGGCCCCGGGCCAGGGCTCTAACCCTGGGCCAGGGTGGGGCCTGGGGAAGACAGTCATTCTGGGCCTGCATCAATCAGATCCTCAGTCCACACCAGGTTCACCTAAATGTGACCTCCAGAAGGTCCCAGTGTCCACCTGCACACGGTCAGCAACAGGCCCAGAGGGGCCCCTGCTCACCCGCGGGGCTGGTGTTACCAGGCATGGGGATGGCCACAGTGTCCCAGAGTCAGAGGGAGCCCCGAGAAACTCCAGGAACTATAAGGAGATCCGGCCGCTTCTAGCTAATGGTGGCTTGGAGTCCAGGGACCAGTGCTGGCCAGGACAAAGCCAGGGATCCCATGGAGACAGGGCTGGGTGGGCCTCTGGGTAACAGCTCTGGGTTGCCCTGGCCACTCTCCTGACAGATACTGCTGCGGGGACTTATTCTAGAAGGTTCTGATTTCTCAGAGGGAAGGTGCTCTGGCCAGGGGCCAATGTGATGGCAGGCTAGACTGGGCCCAGGGTGACCGGTGCCGCAGCGGTGGCCGGGGTGCGGACAGACTCACTTCTTGGAGCCGCTCTGAGTGCCCTGGGCAGCGCAGCTGTAGTTCCCGACGTAGCTCCCGAAGTGCACAGCCACCGCCGCGTCACAGTTGTCCACGGTCACCACAGCCACCTTCTCTCCAGACGGCCCGTGCGGCAGGCCCAGGTGGCCGATGTTGGGCTGCAGGTAGAGAAGGCAGAGACTGCGTCAGCAGGTCCCCTGCCGGGCACCACCGTGGAGGGAGGAGGGCCTGGCAGGGCCCGTGGGCACCAGGGCCTCAGCCTGTCCTGGGCGAGTTCCCCAAACCTGGGGCAGCGGTGGGGCCCGGGTGTGCGGAGCCGAGTCCAGGCCCTTCCCGGAGCCTCGGAACGTGAAGTCCTGGGAAGAGGGCTGTCGCAGGGGCGTGCACAGCCGCAGCAGGGCCTGAGCGAGGTGGCTGGTGTCGCACAAGAGAACAGACACACTGGGAGGTGGCCAGGTGACATGGAGGTAGAGGCTGGAGGGACTGCCCGTGACCCGGGAGGCCAAGGACTTGGCCACCACCGACAGCCTGGGAGAGGAGGGAACCTCCGAGGAGGTCCCAGAGGGGGCATGGCCCACCCTCAGCCATCCGAGGGACAGTGAGAGGAGGAGGGCTGTGGGCAGAGAACCCCCCGGGGGTTCTCTGTCCCTGCGGCCCCGGGTCACAGCCTCCAGCAAAGCCGGGCCTCCCTCTGAACACCTGCTTCTGCTCTTCTGGGGGCTCGTCCTGGCACAGGTTTCTCACCAGGCCCCTGTCCACCCCACCAGCCTACTGGCACAGATGCCGCTGCCTGGCCTGAGATGGCCGCCCCCTTGCGGCACGGAGCCTGTCCCGGCCAGGAGCCTGTGCGCCCAGGCCCACGGTCAGGCCAGGACCTGTGATTTCCATGCCCCCTTCAAGGCCAGGAGTCCACCCTCTGTGCCCCGGAATGAGCCAGCTCCCAGGACTCACATGGTCTCCAGGCCTCACACGGTCTCCCCGTGGGTGGGTGGGTGGGGCCACCGCCCTTGTCCAGGGGCTGCAGCCTGGGGGACAGGCCCCCTTTACCAGCAGCCCTCACAGCCTCAGCTCATGGCGGCCCCTCTCAGGACACCTAGTGTGTCCACCCAGGTGGCCCCAGGGTGTCCTCCCACAGGAGACACAGAGCCATCTCTGGACCACCCATGCCAGCCCAGGGCAAGGGGACCACGGGCGGCCAGGAGGTGGCGGGCCACACTTCACCTCTGGACACGAGGACCTGCGTTCCGTGGACGGCTGTGAGGAGGAACCGAGGCCTCGCAGCAGAGCCCAGCAACGTCCCCCCACCACACAGGGGTGGCCCAGCCAGCCGTGGGGGCACACACCTGTAGTTCCAGCATGCGAGAGGCCGAGGTGGGAGGACCTCTTGAGCCCAGGAGACCGAGGCCGGCCTGGGCAGCACAGCAAGACCCCGACTCAAAATTGAAAAATTTAAAAAACGAAGGGCCCTCGACAGCTCCGGGTCAGCTCGAGCTCATAGCAGGACGTGATCTTTCTAATATTGTTGGAAAGTTACAAGAGCAGCACCATTAACTTGTTCTAAGTGCCTTTTAACAAGGTCCTTCAAAAATAAGCCTTAATTTTTTCCCATAGGGACGAAGCATCCATTTGACCGGAACATCGGCCTGGAACGTAGGACATGGAGTTGTGGTAACAGGAGCTCAAGGGGTGTGGAGTCTGACTGCAGGGCCCCGCTCACCCTGGCAGCATCTCCTAGAGTTGTGCAGTGCACAGCCTGCATGGCTGTACATGGCCACCAGCTGAGCCTTCCTCTGCACCTCATGCAACCATCTGAGGGGGACGAGGCCCATGGCTGCACCTCGGCTTCCCTGTGAGCAAGATCAGGACTCAGTATCAGAACCCCAGCCCTCTTCATGTTACAGGGACTTCGAGGGCGATGCCAACGTGAGACACATGAATGTCCTGGGTAAACCCGGCGGAGGCTTGGATGGCGACTGTGCTGGATCCTGGGGTCTCCGACCTCTGGATGAAATCACAGTCTGCTGAGCCACTGGGAGCGCTGACCTGTGCAGTGGGCAGGCCCCGAGGGCTGACTGAGGGCTGCTGGGGACTCGTGCTCGGCCAGCAGGGCTGTGCAGACGGGAGGGGCCGTGGGGAGGGGCGCCACCCAGCCGCCGAGCCCGCCGTCTCCACAGCTGGTAATTTGGGTTTGGGGACAGGGTGGGTGAGGCTGTGGAGGCAGCAGGTAAACAGCACTTACACCCAGAGGCTTTGCTGAGACGAGCTGCTATTCACCACCCTGCTCCGCGGCCTGTAATCGGCACCCGGGACCCACCCGGGGCCTGGGGAGCTCCAGGGCGAGGCCAGTAAATTAGCACGTCTGGATCGGGCAGGCCGCTGACGTGGCGTCCCGCTGCTGACACCTGACTCTGGGTCAGCGCACAGAGGGCGCGGGCTGTAGGAAGCTGCGGCCCGCACACGCCGCTGATGCCCCTCCCCGCAAGGGGGGTGGGCTCTCGGCCCAGGACTGGGCACTGGTGGGTCATGAGCGGGAAGGACAGCACGAGGGAGCCATGGGCTGGGGGCAGAGGGAACCTGCAGGGTCTGGGGCCTGGCCCAGCTCCACAGGGCAGCAAGCTGGGTGTCCCACTGCCCAGCCCCTCCCCATGCTGCCCCAAGACAGCAGCTGGGTCAGCAGTCCAAATGCCCAGCGTTCACAGCTCTGTCCAGCAGGCTGACCACCCACCGTGTGGTCGCATCAGCAAGCACAGAGGGCAAAGGTGGCAGGAAACCATGGGACAGGTGGCTTGGGACCACGCAGGGGCTGCCCAGGGCTGACCCGGCCGCTGTTGGTCCCAGATACAGTCAGGGAGCTGGACACAGGACGCGGACGGAACCTGGCTAACGTGGACACAGCAGCACAGAACCGCATGCCTGTCAGCAGGTGCACGGGGCCACGGTGTGGCCCAGCCACAGGGGGCGTCAGTCACAAGCAGGGACATGGCAGCAGCCCGCGGTAGGGTGGGGACCAACCTCAAGACGGTGCAGAGCAAGGGGCAGCCATGGTGCCGAGGACCCGCCACCAAACACCCAGGGGGACTCGACAGAGCAGACCGCGGTGGGCAGAGGCCAGGGACCAGCGCATCCTGCCTGGGCTCAGGGCTCCAAGCTGGGCCCCACGCTGGGCTCAGGGCTGGGCTCAGGCTCCCAGCGGGGCTCCCAGCCAGGCTCGGGGAGGCTGCCTTCATCAAAGGGACACAGAACAGGAGTCAGGATGCAGCTCAGTCACACAGCACTTGCCGGGTGTACGTCAGGCCCAGGCTCAGGCTCTAGGACGCGATGACAAAAAAAACACAACAGTTCTTAAAAACAAAAGAGCCGCGGTGCGAGGCACTGGCTAGCCAGAGGAAAGGCCCCGGGCAGCCCCAGGCTGCTCCCCAGAAGCACTTCCAGGGGCTCCCCAGCAGTTCAGTCAGAGCGCTGGGTGGTGCACCGGCCCCAGCACAGGAGGGAACAAAGCACACGCCAGGAAGACGGGCCTCCAGCTCTCCAGAATCTCAAAGGTGCCACACGCCTGCTCAGAGCGGGGCGGGCCATCGGGCCCCAGCGAGCCTGTCTCTCTCCGTTCCGAGCAGAAGGGTGCTGGGCCAGGATCTGCCCTCCTGGGACTCGGCCGTGTGGTGGGGCAGGTGGCCAGGTCTGGAGCACCCGCCCAGCCCAGTTCGCCCCTCAGGGAACTCATCAGCTCTGGGCCTCATGCCAGGGGGCAGAGGCTCGGGAGGCCAGGCCTGGATGCTCAGGGGTGAGCTAAGCAGGCGCAGGGCCCAGGGAGGCAGGACACAGCTGAGGAGGAGCACGGGGAGCAGCCCTGGAGCCAGGTCCTAGGCGCTGCCATGAGCAGAATGCTCCACGGGGCCAGTGCAGATGGGCCAGCGAGCACTGACTGCCCACCACTCCTTCCTCCGAGGGCCGCCATGCTCTTCAAGCAGAGGCCTGCCAGGCGAGCCTCAGACCCAAGCAGGGCTGGAGGCTTGGCACAGGCGGTCTCCCCGCCGGCCCCTGGCCTCTTCTCTGGCATATTTTCTTCCCTGTGTGGGGCCCCCGTTGGCGCCCACTCAGCCGCCCCAGGCAGCCGCAGGGAGTTTTTGTGTGCGCACAAAAGCCTGGGTCCTCACCAAGCGCTCGCGTTTCTGCAGCCTTTTAACCCGCTGCAGACAATTCCGCGACGGGAGGCGCAGGCGGGTACGGTTTCAGTGCAGGGAGGGGGCACAGGGTGCCCGGGAAACCAGACACCGGAGGGCGAGCCCCAGGACGGGAATGCATTCACGCCCAGCGTCAGGGGTGACCAACTGGCGCTCACATCACAGAACTCAGATGCGGGACCTGAGGGATCCGTGAAGGGCTGAGGGCTGGTGGGGACTGAAGGCTGGGCGGTGACACAGAGGGTCAAGCTGGCTGGAGACCACACCTGGGAAGGGGCCAGACCCCTGCTGGCCCTGGCACTAGAGGACCAGGCTCCAGAGGCAGCTGGGGCTGAAGGGAAACTGGTGGGCGGTCCCAGGGAGAAAGCCCCTCCTTGGGCCCGCAGGACCCAAACCCCACTCTGGGGCCTCCAGCTGGCCTTCGCTGGAACACAGACACGGGGGCCAAGATGGGACCTCCGGGCCCAGGAGGCCTGGCCAGGAGCCCCACACTTGGTCAGGTAGGGCGGTCCACCCCAAACCACACCTGACAGGGGCAGAGGAGGAGGCAGGAGAGGGAGGGGCTGGACACGCAGGTGTATCCTGACACTGAAGCCAGCCGCCACCACCTGGCTCCTGGTTCTCCTACAGGCACTTCCCAATACTCCCGTCTCTCCTTGGTCTCCCCGCCAGAGCACAAGTCCCACAGCAGGGCTGTCACCTGCTCCCACCACAGAATTCCCAGGGTCTGGGACAGGGCTGGCAGAGCCAGGGAAGGATGAACGGGCACAGCTCTCTGGCACAACGCGCTCAAGCACCCGGGTAATGACAGGGGAACCAAAGAGCCACATGACTAGGCCAGCTTCTCGAGGGGGAGAGATGGCCCAGAGTTTTCCAGAACTCAGCGCAGGGCTGCGTTTCTCCCCAGGACAGAAGATGCTGGTCTAGGACCTGGAGGTGGGTGGACCAGGCCCCAAGGCCACCTGGGTTGCATCTGCCACCCTCAGGCTGGACCTGCAAGAGCACTGACCTCCTCGTTCTGCCTCCTGGGGTCAACAAGGTCACAGCGCACGCTCAGGTCCTCAAAAATGAAGTTACACACAGGCTCAAAATAAAAGGCAGGCGCTGCAGGTACAGCTGGGAGGCAGAATGCTGTCCCAGGACCGCCCCAAGGCTACGTCACAAGGGCTTCTCCTGAGAGGTCTGACGCTGAGGACAGGACGAGAAGCCCAGCTCCTTCCAGAGCCTTCCCCTGAGACGTGGAGAGCTTCCCTGGGAAGGCACCACAGCTGCTGGAGGACTGAGAGCAGCCCGGCATAGAGGCTGTCATGGGATGGAGGCCGAGGAGGTCCCCAGGACAGCAGGGTCTCGACGGAGGCCATGAGGTCCTCGACATCCTCGCAGAAGGGACTTTAAGGATGGGACTAAGTGAGGCTCCGCCTGGTTCCACTCAGGGAGAGGCAGGAGTGTGGTCTGCAGGGCTGGGCAGTCGGGCCTGGGCACCTGCAGGCTCCACCTCAGCCGGCTTGTCTATGGCTGGACAGGACCGGAGGTGGCCTTGGTTCTCTCTGCAAGGGTCACCCGGTGTGTTTGCCATTACTTCATGGGACCGTTTTCTTTTCTTCTTGGTTTTTGGTGAAAATAATCTACTAATTTCCCATCTGGGGGTTCGGCTGCTCTGCCATGGTGCACTGTGGAGTGTGGAGGGCTCCGTCAGGAGTGGGCACAGGGAGGACGTCTTCAGATCCCAAAACCTAAGTTCCAGAAAAATCCACGTGCGGAGCAGCAGCACTCCAGCCCATTCTGCTCTGGGCCGGTCAGGAGGGGGGGGGGGGGCATCCTGGACCTGCAGTAGGGCCAGATGATCCGTCTAGAGTGTCGTGATCCCAGGGAGGAGGTGGAACCCGGGTCTGGGGTCTGACACTATGGCCTCCCTTGTTCTGCCCCTTACGTCTTCTGTCCCAGGTCTGCTGCACCATCAGGCTGCTGGCCACGGCCAGGCTGAGTGACAGGTCCAGGGGACCCCAAGTCGTACGCAGCCCACTTCCTGCACGCAGCCTGGTGCAGGGGTGCCAGTGACCCGGGGCAGGCGACACTGCTCTGAGCCCAGCAGACTCTTCTGGAATGCGGGTAAGCGCCCAGCTGCACAGGGCTGCTGGGGACACCAGGACAGGCAGAGCTGAGACCCCTGCAGTGTCTGGCGGGGCTGGCCATGCCCCCTCACCCACTCCCAGCGAGGGGCCAGCGGCAAGGGCCGAAGGTCAGTGCAGCAAAGGACAGCAGCCTCCTGAGCATGTCCTCCCAAAAGCCAGGAGTCCAGTTTCTGACCCTGCGGACGGTCACACGGCCTCCTTGTGCGCCAGGACACCTGGGCAAGAAGAGCGCCCTCCTGGGGGCAATGAGCGATCTGTGCCGCCAGCAGGGCAGGCTGGGCCGCAGAGTGTGTGGCGCCGTCCCCACACAGAGGACAGTAAGCACGGGCAGTGGTCTCCTCCCCAGATTCCTGCTGTCTGAACAGCAGGCCTCTCCCGCCTCCTCTGTGGTGGGGCACCCGGGACGAGGGACGAGTCGCCTGGCGCTCGCTAGGACCACGGGGCTGAAACAGGCACCTCAGATGGGCTCTGGACCCCCACACTGTCCACGCCAGGCGGGGAGGCCACCTGGGCTCCTAATCATGCCGGAGATAAAAACGGTCCCTGAGCTCTTGGCCGGTGCAGACGCACACGGAACCAGGAGCAGCGCGAGGGCACGGGAGCCCCCTTAGCAGGACCGTGCACCCTAAGGGCTTGGGGGCGCCACACAGTGACCCTCTCTGGAAAAGGTCCAATAGGCCCAGCACCAGGCCCACTGAGCCAGACCCGAATCAAACAGAAGCCCCAGGGTCATGGCGGTGCCGGGGCCTCCTGGGCCTGCTGTTGGGGCCTCACTCCACAAGCAAGGCCCAGTCAGGTCTGGGGCTCCACCGCACTGTCCTGGGAGGCCAAGGCGGCACGGCCCTTCTCCTGGGGTTGCGTAGACAGATGCTTGGTCCACACTAGGGACCCTGAGGGACCTGATAAAAGAAGACCCTCCACGTGTGGGAAACATGAACCTTCGTGTCCATTCCTCCCGAGGGGGCACTCCTGGGCAGCAGCCCCCAGGGGCCCATCCGGGCAGAGCCAGGGCTTGGACCCTGAGCTCAGTGGCCCAGCAGGCCACCCAGTGTCGGGGAAGGAGGGCGGAGCTTGGGGAGGAGGGTGCACAGGTCAGTTCAGCTTCCCAAGAGCCAGCGCCCAGCACAGAAGTGTGCACACACCCCGTCACGCTCGCCGCACACGCACACCCCTGCACACTCATTGCACACGCACACGCCTTCACACTTGCTGTGCAGTGTGCTCCTTTGCACTCACTCACACACTCACCAGGGATGCACTCACGGGTCCTCACCTGGGCACATGAGTGCTCCTCATGCCCTTGTGCTCACTCTTATACAAGTGGACACCAGGAGGCACTCTGGGCACACACGGACTCTTGCACACTTACACACACACACACTCTGCCTGGGCCCTGGGCCCTTCTCTGTCCCCAGTCTGGGCAGCGACCCCCAGGCCTCCCGACTCTGATCACGTCTCTGAGCTGCCCCTTCCTCCCCTGCAGGCCACTGAGACCTGTGTGGTGGTGCATTGAGGGCTGGGAGCAAGTATGGCTAGAAAAGCAGAGAAGAGAGGAGACGGGGAGGCGGGGAGACCGGGGACCTCACAGCCCAGGCTCCCCAGGGGAGCCCCCACACCCGCAGGTGGACACGGCCTGTGCTGCCCCCTCCTGGGGCACTGGGTGGGCTGAGGCCCATGGCCTGGCACCAGGAGCATCCATCAGGGCCTGGGAGGGCACTGCACTAGGAGGCCCCGGGCGTGAGTGGAAAGGGTGGGCTGGGAAGGGTGGAGGAAGAGTGGCCACCGGCCAGACAGGAAGGCCCTGCGAGGGCTGCCCAGCCCCAGAGGCTTTCCACAACAGGGTTTGGGACCAGAGGCCCCGGGCTGGGGCTGGCCTCCTCCCAGGGGGCTGTCGTGTTTCCACGCAGGTGGCTGTCGACTGTCTGACGGGGTCTTGTTCAGGAGAGGGAGCAGGGCGGGTGTGTCCCCCCATGTACACTCCCCACTCTCACGGGCTCCCGCCACTCGGGCGCTGGCTTTTATCACCTGCCCAACTGCCTTCAGGACGCACTTAGCATTCCAAGCCTGAGATGAAGGATAACAGCGGGGTGTTTCAGACACCACCCAGATTCAGCGGAATGTCACCGTATGGAAATGTCGATACTCGATATTCATGGGACCCGCCCCCCAGGGGCCCAGAGGAGAAGGGGCTGCACAGCCGGAAGCACAGCTGGAGAGGCCATCTCGCTCCTGAGGCCGCTGACCCAGCACTCCCATGGCTCCCATTAAACACCTCGTGCCCCGGTACTGCCTGCGCAGGGTGGGGGATGAAGAGCCACACCCCGGAAGGTTCCAGAAGCTCAGTTACCTTCCCAGGCCCTCAGCGTCTCTAGCCTGCACGGTCCTCAAACCCCACGGCCTGAAGAAGCAGAAACTGTCCAGCGGAAATGGCTCACACACGCGGGACCCGAGCGCAGCTCAGGGCACCTCTGTCCACACCGCTCAGCCCTTGAAGCCGGTGTGGCCACGTGACTCAGACACCGACGTGAGCAGACGTGACAAGCAGCCCTGGAAAGCGCCAGCACACGTGGCGGCCACGAGGAGAGCCAGCCAGCCTGCAGGAGGACGGGACCCAGCAGCCACCTCCACACCCTGGGCACAGGATGAGGCCACACCAGGTCAGCCCCTGCTGAACCACGCAGACGGGAAGGACCGCTGGCCGAGCAGCCGCACCACGTGGGTGGATGATGATCAGCGGGAAGACGCCGCACTGTGGCGTGGACTGGCCAGGAGAGGCCACCTGGAAGGTGCCGTCAACAGGCTCGTGTGTTTGGAGAGGGCAGGGAGGGATACCTTTGGAAGGACAATTGGCACACGCCAGCGTGCGCTCTGGGTCTGTAACAGCTCTTTCGTCCAGTGCCTTGAGGTCACCTCAGGACCCAGCTGTGAAGAGCAGTGGCGCTCCAGGCCCCGCCCCCAGTTCCAAGCCAAGAGCGGTACCAAGCCCAGACATGAGGCTGATGTCAAGGGCGTCCCCTCCCGGAGCCCCCTGCCCAGCCCTGGCAGTGAGGTGCCCACACACCATCCCTGTCACCACGTCACTCTAAGAATGCCATGCTCACGGCACCCGGGGGGCAGCACCTGTGGGGACGGGCTTTTCTCACAAGCCCAAGTCCCTGGAGATGCGTCCAAGTCATCAGCGCTCAGCTGCTCACTCCTTTCCTCCGCCCAGTAGTATTCCGTGAGCCCACTGTGGACCAGCCTGCTGTTCAGCCACTCAGCCACTTGAGGCCACCTGTCCCCAGCTGGAGCCCTTGCGAGTGTAGATGCTCTAAATGCACTCCTGGGCTTCTCTGAGAACATGAGTGATGTCAGAAGGGACACTGGTCTCGAGGAGTTTTTGTTTTCTTTGTTTCTGGTATCGGGGATTGAACCCAGGGCTGCTCTAAGCCACATCCCAGCCCTTTTTATTTTTTATTTTGAGATGGGATCTCACTGAGTTGCTTAGGGCCTCACTCAGTTGCTGAGGCTGGCCTTGAACTTTCGATCCTCCTGCCTCAGCCTCCCAAGTTGCTGGGATTACAGGTGTGTGCCACCACACCCAACGGGTAACAGGTTTTAATGCCAGGAGAGTGCCTGGCGTGTGGCAGGCACTCCATCAATGTCTGATGAAGGAAAGAAGGCAGTGAGGGAGGTGGGCAGGCTGCAGTGAGTCTCCAGGGAGGCCACACAGCTTTGACGGTGGCGCACCAGCAGGACCAGGAGGACTACCCCAGTGTCTGGAGGCCCCTGTGTTTCCTGGAACACATGGGATGTGCCCTGCCCCAGGGGCCATGGGGCTGGGGGTCACGAACAGCCCTCCTGGGGACCTTCGGGTGTCACATGCAACATGAACAAGGTGGACAAGCAAAGGGTTTGCCCCCGGGCCAAGGTGCGCAGTTCCCAAGGACTCTTTCTAGAGTGCACCTGCGGTCATGGAAACCCTGTGCCCACGCCGTCCCGGAATCACCTGGACACAGAGAAGCCATGCTGGCCAAGGGGGCAAGCACCCTGCAGACAGCCGCCTCCTCTAGCTGGGTGGGGCCACCACAGTGATGCCCCAGGCAGGGGCCTCTCTCTGAATGCCTCCTGCCCCGGAGACAACCTGACGCCAAAATATGCAAGCTGCCGTCGTGCCTTGGCCTCCCCTTTCCCGTCCTCTGAGCCTCTTGCCCCACTGACTGGCCTCTCCAGTCCAGCACCTCTCCAGCAGGGCCCACGGCCCTCAGAGGACATTTGGCAACGACTGGGGATATTCTGTTTTTCACTGTAACTGGCATCTAGCAGCTAGTGGCCAGGGACACCACCCAGGACAGGCCCCTCCGAAAAAAGAATCATCAACACCCAACACCAATAGTGCCGGGGTGGAGAAACCAGCTCTGCCTGACCCTCCTCCTAAATCCCTTCCTTGTGCAAGCCCCCCCAGGCCCGGCCCCGTCTCTCACCCCTCTCACTGCCCAACTCACCCCAAACACACGCAGACCCCTAGGGGCCGTGCTGCCCAGGTGTCGGAGCCGGGCACACACCCTCCCCGGCTTGCCCGCGCTTCCCAGCAGGCCAGGAGGTGCCCACGACAAGGCCAGGCAGGCACAGTTGGCTCTGACGACACCCCACGATACCTGGCCGAGGCAGGCAGGCACTGTCCTTCCCCAGGACCCTACAAGAAAGCTTGTGCCCCAGCCCACCCTGTGGGCTCCTGGCGAGGGGTGTAGACGTAATTCCTCAGACGGCCACCAGAGGTCCTCAGGGAGGAATACTGCCCAGTGATGGTCCAGAGGGGCCATCAGGTCCAGGAAGGGCAGAGACAGGTGGGGAGGAGCTCAACTGGCGGGAGAGGTCCTCCAGAGAGGGTCCAACTCCACCACTTCAGCTGTGTTGGAGTGAATGAGATAGATATGTCTTCTCTTTAAAATGTCACCAAGAAAAAAGAAAAAGGAAACTGACTGCCACTCCCACCTGGGGAGGGGTGGATAGGGTTACCTGGACTCCGGCTTCCAGATGGTCTCAGCCAATGGGAGCCCAGCAGGAGGCAAGAGGGAGGGAGGGACACCAGCAGTCCCCAGCTGGCCACATCCCTCACTGATGATGGCCACCACCCTTTCCTTCCGGGTCCCGTCCTGTCTGCTGTCATTCCTCCAGGACTGAGGGTCATTAGGCCTACCACCAGCCCTGGTCCACACTGTCCCCTGCCAATGCCCATGCCCTGCCCATCCCTCTGTAAATACACCCTGCAGGGACCATCCTGTCCCATGCTCCACCTGTTCCCCACGGGAACCCTGACCACTAAGCCAGCCCCCCACACCAGCAGGTGCAGGGAGGGTCACTGAAGCTGCCCAGAGGACATGGGCGGCCTTGGAGCAGCTCGCTCCCTGCACCTAGCAGGTCCAGAATGGAGCCCAGCACAGACAACGTGAGTCAGGGAGAAGAGTGCCGGGGAGGTGGGTCAGCGCGAGGGCAGGGAGAACGGCCTGGACGCCCCGCCCCGGCTCCTCCCAGGCCGTCCACAGTTTCTCAATCCACAACAAACCCAGCTGCCCAGGCTGCGCTTGCTCAGGAAGGGACGCTGCTCCTTGGCAGGGCCAGCCAGGTGGGGGAGGGTCTGCTGATCTGCTGCCTTGAGCCCACAGTCAGACTCGAGAACCCTGGACGTCGTCCACACCAGTGACCAGGGGACAGGACCACTGACCTTGATGGCAGAGCAGAGGCCAGCAGGGAAGGTGACCTCCCTGGCAGGTTGTTCTCAGGGTCACCTCTGCCTACTGTCTCTAGCGCATCCTGACGTGGGGCTGGCAGCCCTCCTTGTCCTTCCCTCAGAACTGCCGGGCCCTGGGCAGCTCCCGGAACACCTCTGCACCTGGACTGGTGGGAGCCGCAGCTCTGAGGGAACCCGGAGGACGGCACAGCCCCACTGGCGGTGGCCCCCGGGCCCTGCTAGGCTTCCTGTGTGGGGCGTCCTTCAGGGAGCAGGCCCTGCTGGTAGGCTGTGCCCCAGGGAGGGCCAGGGACTCAGGTGGGCACGCCAGGTGACCAGGCAGATGCTCTTGAAACACATCAGCATTCTGCCCCGGAGCTGGGGGCCAGCAAGGGGCTTGTGCAGTATCAGGACAAAAGCCAGGACATACTGGGCAGGAAAACTGCAGACCCAGGTCCTCACCCTGGGCCAGGAGTGCTTGGCCTCCTGGGAGCTCTGTGTCCTACTGGACTCACGGGTTCTGCCAGAGCTGGGACAGCTGTCTGGATGACGTGGACAGAGTTGGGGCTGCCTGCTGGGGCAGACCCGGGCTCTGGCATCAGGCAGGACAGTCACTGAGCTCAGGGGGCGCTCAGTGGGGACACAGGGTTCCAGTGTCATGAGACAGGGAATCATCGCTCACTGTGTGCCCAGCGGGGTGGCTGTCCTTTACGCTCCTCAGGACAGATCTACAGGATAGATCGTCTGTAGTGGGGGAGCAGGACCCACCTGTTCCCGTGGGGGTCCCCAATGCTGCAGAAAGGTAGGGCTCGCTCTTCAGAGCAGCTCAAATGGGAACAAGAACCTCAGGATGGCCACGGGAAGCCCTGTCCTCCATGAAGATGCAAGGGAAGGAACTGGGGATGGCCACGGGGAAGCCGCGTCCTCCGTGAAGACACCAGGGAAGGAATTAGGGATGGCCACGGGGAAGCGCGTCCTCCATGAAGACACCAGGGAAGGAACTGGGGATAGCCACGGGGAAGCGACGTCCTCCATGAAGATGCAAGGGAAGGGACTGGGGATGGCCACGGGGAAGCTGCGTCCTCTGTGAAGACACCAGGGAAGGAATTGGGGATAGCCACGGGGAAGCCGTGTCCTCCATGAAGACGCAAGGGAAGGAACTGGGGATGGCCACGGGGAAGCCGTGTCCTCCATGAAGACACCAGGGAAGGAACTGGGGATAGCCACGGGGAAGCCGCGTCCTCCATGAAGACGCCAGGGAAGGGACTGGGGATGGCCACGGGGAAGCTGCGTCTTCTGTGAAGACACCAGGGAAGGAATTGGGGATGGCCACAGGGAAGCCGTGTCCTCCATGAAGACGCAAGGGAAGGAACTGGGGATGGCCACGGGGAAGCCGTGTCCTCCATGAAGACACCAGGGAAGGAAATGGGGATGGCCACGGGGAAGCTGCGTCCTCCATGAAGACGCCAGGGAAGGGACTGGGGATGGCCACGGGGAAGCCGTGTCCTCTGTGAAGACATCAGGGAAGGAACTGGGGACGGCCACGGGGAAGCTGTGTCCTCCGTGAAGATGCAAGGGAAGGAACTGGGATGGCCACAGGGAAGCCGTGTCCTCCGTGAAGACGCAAGGGAAGGAACTGGGATGGCCACGGGAAAGCCGTGTCCTCTATGAAGTCACCAGGGAAGGAACACCCAGACCAGGTTTTCCACCCAAGCCCAGGAGAGGCTGCAGGGAGGAGCGCGGGGCAATGGCATCCCGCCTCCTGCAAGGCCACCTGAGGCCCCTGGGTACACAGGCAGGCATCCTCACGCGGCTCTGACTGTCCCAGTCACAAGGCACTCCAGCCAGAAACAGGACAGCGAGGCCAGATGGAGGCCATAGGTGGGGTGCCCGCCTCCCCTGCCTAGCCTGCCCTGCGCCTGGAGCACACGTCCCTCCTCAGGTGGCCGCGGCCAGCCCAGCACCTCGGGCCCTGGTGGGAAGAGCGACAGGGGCTCCCAGGGCCTGCAGGAACCAGACCATCCAGGCACTGCGTCTTCCTGCTCCTCGATGTCCCCAGTACACACTCAGCCCCAGGTCCCAGCACCATCCCGTCCGCCCTCCTTGTCACATCCACCACACTGGAGCAGGCAGCTCCCACCCAGCCAGGGACAGTAGGAGAGCTATGGCCACCATGCAGGTGACCCCTTCTTGGAACCTGCCTGGGGTCACCTGAACACGATGGGGTGTCCAGGACAGATGTGAGGGGCAGCGTGGGAGGTGGAGAGACGGCAAGGACCAGCAGGGGAAGAAAGCAAGAGGCAGGGTCAAGGTCGGCACTGGCGGGAGGGGGACACCACCCCAGGTGTCAAAAGCCTGGCACGCAG
Source organism: Glaucomys volans (assembly GCA_020662805.1). Taxonomy (NCBI): domain Eukaryota; kingdom Metazoa; phylum Chordata; class Mammalia; order Rodentia; family Sciuridae; genus Glaucomys; species Glaucomys volans. The sequence goes on from JAJEJO010002626.1 coordinate 162,331, forward strand.
CGGATGGGAAGCTCAGTGACCTCTCAGGAGGAGGCGCCTCCGCTCCCAGGAACATCCCACTGCAGCCGCGGCCCGCGGCCTGGGATTTTGACGGGACGCCTCGGCTGGCTCTGCTCCCCACCCTGGTGCAGTGTCTCCGGGTCACTGTCACTTCCTGCTGCCCCAGTGCAGGACCCGGGTGGGCTCCCCAGGCCCTCCGGGGACGCGCTCGCCCTCCATCACGTCCCAACAGCACGCGTTTTTAAGTTTCAGGGAACAAACGTCGTAGACGGGCGGCCCGGGCGCAGCCGCCCGCCGCACGCGTCCTACCTTGTTGAAGTACTGCACTTGTACCGAGTGCCAGCGCCCGTCGCTCACGCCTCCAGGGACCTGCGGTGCCACCGTGGTGGTGGTCTCACCTGCACAGGGGACCGCCAGAGAGAAGGCAGCTTAGCGGGCATCGCAGGGACCTCGGGCGCGGCGTCCAGCCCGCTGGGCAGACACGTGCTCCCCCTCCCCCCGCCCCTCCCGAGGGGCTGCACCCCACCCTGCCGGGCCCCCCACACTCCGCAGGCAGGCGGAGCCCCTTCACGCCTCCCGAGCGCCCACTGCTGGGCTTCCTTCTGCGGACACGTGATTCTCCGTATCCTTCCTGCACAGGAAAACCCAAAGCCGCGTGCAGGGGAGGCCGCGGTCAGCGGCCAGCACGGGGCCGCCCTCCGTGGGTCGCACTCTGCAGCACCCGCACCGAGGCCCACGCGGCTGCTTCCTCCTCCGCCAGCGCCTTGCCAGCCACAGGACACGTCCAGAGCACTTCCTTACACACCTGGGTCCTGGGGCACTTGGGCCACCCTCTCCCGAGGGACACGCCTCAGTGGGGCCCGTGGTGCTGGGCACCTGCATCCTTGGACCTCTCAGGTTCTGGTGCTCAGTCCTAGTGAAGCAGCGGCTGGGAGGACAGAGCATCCCTTGCCAAAAGGACAGGGTGGGCAATGCCAGGTCCCCGGCAGGGACTCCATGCCCGGAGAAGCAGAGGGCACTCTGGAAAGGAGGGGCAGGGGTCTGTGGAGGGCAGCGGCAGCCCCTCCCAGAGCCTGCGGGCTATGGCCATCTCTGCTGAGATCAACTGTGTCGCGGGTGTCCCTGCTTGGTCATTCCAACACCTGCACGTGCAGATCCCAGGGCCAGAGCTCCGGGCAGCAGCACCTCTGGGCTGTCCTGGTGGACCTCAGGTAGGAGCAGGCACAACTCGCCCTAAAAATCATCTGCTAAGGTTTGGACCTGGACTGTCCCCCAGAGGCCCTGGTGTGGAAGACTGGGTCCGGCCATTGTGACACTGGGAGGTGGCGGAGCCTTCTGGAGGGGGCCTCATAGGTGGAGGCTGGTCACTGAGGGTGCCTTCAACAGGGATGACAGGACCCCACCCCTTCCCTTGGCTTCCAGAAGGTCAGCATTTCCTCTGCCAGGTGTTCCTGCCATGAGGTGCGGCCTCACCACAGGCCCAGAAGCAACGGTCCAATTAAACATGACCAAAATAAACCTCTCGTCTGCATAAGCTGTTCACCTCAGGTCCTGTGTCACAGGGGGGGAAAGCAGACTTCTACATCATCTGTGCCAGGAACACAGACAAGGGGGCCACAAGTCCTCAGACTGCTCGGCTAAACGGCCGCCTGCCATCAGGACACGTCTTCAATGTCTGTGTCCGCTTTTTTTTTTTTTTTTTTTTTTTTGAACCAGGGATTGAACTCAGGGACACTGGACCACTGAGCCACATCCCCAGCCCTATTTTATATTTCTTTAGAGACAGGGTCTCACTGAGTTGCTTAGGGCCTCACTAAGTTGCTGAGGCTGGCTTTGACTCAGCCTCCTGACTCAGCCTCCCAAGTCGCTTGGATTACAGGCGTGTGCCACCACACCCGGCTTGTGTCTGCTTTTTAATCCACAGGGCTGGCGGTCAGCTCAGGAGAGTGCTTGCCGAGCACCTGGGTCAATCCCTGGCACCACACACACGTCTCCATCTGCAGATGCAGCGTGGGTCATGGAAGCTCCTCGACTGGGAAGGAGCCGCTGTGCCCTCCCACTTCAGTAAGATGGGTCCCTGGACAGACTCGGGTGCCCAGGGCGAGGGTGGGCCGGCTGGCAGCGCCCGAGGTGGGAGCCTACCTGCAGAGAAGGTCAGCTGCACCTGCTCGTCCACGATCTCCAGGGCGATGAAGTCGTGCCTCTCGTTGAAGCGGCCGTTGTACAGCAGCAGCGCGTTCCTGTCCTGGGTGGCGAACCTGCAGTGGCAGAGGCACGTCACATGACAAGGCCCCGGGGCCAACGGGCCACTGGAGAGTGGCCAGGCTGGCCAAGCGGGGGAGGCATGGGGCGGCCGCTCAGGGCAGACCCTGGCACCAGCTCCCCTTCACATCAGCAGCTGAGAGCCCATCAACCAGATCAGCAAACCGGAACCTGGGGACCCTGGTGAGCATGGCCTACAGAACATGAGCCCACCGCACGCCCAGCGTGCTGGAGGAAGACCGTGGCCAACACACCAGGCGAGGACGTTTCAGACAGAGAACACACAGCATGTCCTCCACGACTGGAAGCAGATCCCCAAGCGCACAGGTGCAGGGCGTGGCTTCTGCTCACCCAAGGACGCCAGCGCTGAAGGAACCCTCGGGGCTTCCCCTGGATCCCCATCACCTCTCCCAAGTCATACCAGTGTCTTTTTGCTCCCAAACATAGGTTAAAAGGACCCCGGGGCCTTTGCACCTGCTTGCTCCCTCTGCCAGTTGCAATCCTCCCTGGCTGTGCAGACCCCTCAGGGGGCGGGTCCAGTTGCATGGTCCCTTACCAATTTTAGCTAAATTCCACCCCTGCCCCATCCGTCTATTGCTTCACTGATTTCTATTTGTTTATTTGTTTGTTTATAAGAAAGCATGATCCTGAGGAGGGGCTGACTCTCCTTCAGTGCCACACCCTGGGCCCCGTCCCCACTGAGCCCTGGAGAACACTGATCAACAGACGGGTGGGGTGTGAATGGACGGAGGGAGGCGTCGCAGGCAGGCCTGCGGGAGCTGTGAGCCTCCAGACAGCACGGCCCCTCCTCGGGGCCCTCCCGCCCACCGTGGGGCACAGACCAGGCCCCTGCTCTCCCTGGGCCTGAGGTGGTGCCATCGTCCTGCAGCGGAGCCTACGCCTGCCTTGCTCCCTGGGCCTCCATTTTTCCTGAGTGAACAGAATGCCAGGCCCGCTGCGCCTGCCCGGGCAGCAGTCAGCGCTGAGGACAAGCGCTGCAGGACCAGGTCCACGGCTCATGGGTGCTGGGCGTGGGAGTGAGCGGGCGCTGTGCAGCCCAGGCTGGCGTCGGCAGGGGGCCACTTGGTTCCGCAGGCTTGACTGTGGGGGTCTGGTGCTGGCGGGCAGCGTGGGCCCAGGGCCCGCAGCACCTGCAGTGCTGGAGACGAAGGGGGGGCCACGGAAGAGCGTGGAGCAATGCGGCAGAAAGGGCACGGCCGGCTGGGCACAGAAAGCAAGGGGCCCGAGGAGGAAAGGTCCAAGCCTCGGCCGGGAGGCTGCCGGGGACAAGGCCGCGGGGGAGCCCAGCACTCGGCAAACAGACCCCAGAGAGTGGAGGACAGCCATGAAGAGACCACCTGGAACCAAGGCCGGACCTGGCCGGCTCCCAGCAGTGCCGGCTCAGGGGCAAGAGGGGCCCAGCAGCCTGCCAGGACCTTGGCCCCGCGTGGGCGTCCTGGGCGGTCCTGGAGTGCTTCCCAGGTTTCGCTGCTGCAGTCAGGCACGCGCCAGGGCCCACGGACCACCCTCCACGTCAGCCTTAGCAAAGCCAGGGGGCCACTGGGCTCCTGGGTACGGGGCGGGCACTCAGCCAACACTGACTCTTCCCTTGCTCTCTGTCAGGAGGCAAGAGACTTCCTGTGTCAGCTTCCGGCACTTTCCTGGCTCCCATGTCCACCCTCTGGCACCAGGACCTCTGGCGACCTCCAGTGGGAGGTCACAGTGGTCACTGAGGGCTGCTGGCCACACCCTGGGTGGCAGGAGGCCACAACTATAGTCCAAATCACACGCCCCAAACTCACAAGTCCCAGATCACCATCCTCTGCCAGAGGCACGGGCTCCTTTGACGTGGGGGTGCTCACAGGAGCCCCTTTGGACCACGCACAGGACAGAGTGGAGGGACCCCACGGCAGGACCCTCTTTGGGAAGCTGTGCCGTGGGGATGGCCTTCTGGGCAGATGGCAGGGACTTGGCCTTCAGAGGACAGAAGCCCCAGGGCAGGACCTTGTGAGCCCACCTTGCCGGGCACAGAGGAGGCGCCGGGCACAGAGGAGGCACAGGGCAGTCACGTCCCCAGTCAGGCAGCGCTGGCTTCTCTCACAACTCCCTTCCAGGAGGACCCCAGGGACACCCGCTCTGCCACCTCGAGGCCCCGTCCTCAGGAGCTGCAGGGGGAGCCAGCTGTGGGCCTGCCCAGGAGGAGGAGGGTGCTGCCCTGCTAGGGGGATCAACCACAGGCAAACCCCCCAGGACACGTCCCGCTCCACAGAGGACACCTCACAGAGCCTTCAGCACGAGAAGACCGACCTCTAAACATTCACAGGACTCTGAGTACCCGGGGGGGGGGGACAGAGTGGAGACCTGCCGCGCGGAGACCTGCCACACGCCCACTGCGGGCCAGGCAGGGTGCGGTGAGCAGCGCCCTCCTGGGCCACGCAGCCTGGCCTGGCTGCCCCAAGGCCGGGTGGCCCGCACATCTGAGCACCCGGACGTCAGGTGGGTGGGAGGAACGGCCGGCCAGCTTCCAGGCTGCCGTGGCTGCTAGAATTCCCTGTCCTGCAGCCAGTGCTGACCGGAGCCACTCACCCGTCACAGGCCCCCGCACACCCACCACCCGGGTTCTAGAAGAGGAGGCGCCCCAGCCCTCGCGCACGCAGGGTGGCACTTACGCGAGGGAGATGGTGAAGTGGAAGCGCTGCCGGAGGCCCCGGAAGGTGACGAAGGACCTCGGCGGGAAGCTCCTGGCGCTGACCTCGCAGTAGGGCCGCTGGTACTCGCCGGGGGGACACACGCAGTGGAAGCCGCCGATGAGCAGGTTCACACAGGTGCCCCCGTTTTTGCACACGCCGTTGGCACAGCGGCCCGAGCGGGCGTTCACCTGGCAATGGTCCCCTGGGGACAAGAGGCAGGGCGAGAGGAGGTCACTTGGAGGCCGAGGGACAGCAACAGGCCACCGGGGTCCTCGGCACCCATGGAGCCGCAAAATTGGGAAAAGACGAGTGGGAGGAGAGGAGGGCTCCCCAGAGCAGTGCCCAGCACCCAGGCCTGGGGCGGCTCACCACCGGGGCATTGGTCCTGTGCGGCAGTCTCCGCCCCAGCGGCAGCGCCCGTGCCCAGGTGCCCGGCGGATGAGGGGCCATCAGGTTTTCTAAATGCACCGGGGGAGGTCTCCACTGATGAGGTCAGAAGGAGGCCTGCCGGGCCCCTGGACGGTGGGGTGATGGGCAGGCAGCATGGAACCCCAGGCGCTCTGCAGGCTGAGTCAACTCCCCACTGCAGAGACAGCCCCCCACCTGCCCTGCGCGGTGCCCACCACGCATGCTGACCCCACTCGGGCATGCCACAAGCTCTGGGCCCGGGCCCCTCCTCGGGGGCTGCCTGCCCTCCCTGCCGCTCCCCGAACCCTTGTCCAGACCAGCCGACACCGGGCTCCAACGTGGCCATCATATCTGTCTCTCCTTCCAGCTCATAGCTTCCCTGAGGGTGGGCACCGTCCCCACAGCCTGATCCCCCCACTTCAGGAAGGTTCTAGAAGCTTTTCCCAGGAACCTACAGCTGACTAGCTGTCTCCCCAAGGCCCAGCCAGGAGGGCCCTGGTCTCAAAAGGGCGGCCACCCTCAGCACAGGTGGCGTTTGGACCTGTGGTCACGTGGGCCAGCAGCAGGGTGGAGCTCCCTTCCTGGGCGGTGACAACCCCAGCGCCCCTGCCTCCTTCACCTGCCAGGGTGGGCACGTCGATCAGAGAGCCCGCACCTGACAACAGGAAAGCGACCCGGCAGCATTCTCCCCGGGTTGCTGGTTTTTAACTGAATGCCTTATAAAGGAAGCGTCCTAGTGTCGCCTGCTGAGAGTGTCGGTGTGCAAGACCCGGGCACGAGGAGCAGGAGTCTCCAGCAGCTTCCAATGCCTCCCGCACGGAGAACGGCAGAGCCCCCACCCCAGCACGGGTCGCTGGGACCTGGCCCTTCGGGGCTGCCTGGTACTGGATGGCATCAGAACTGGATGGCATCAGAAGCCGCCCATTCCCACCGATGGCCACGCAGGCGGCTTCTGGTTTTCTTTGGTGGCAAATATCTTTCCTTTCCAATAACCTCCCTGTTCATCAACCTTCACGTTCGGAGTCTCTAGACAAAATCCCCAGCAGCACCGAGTCACAGGGTGTGTTTGGTAACATTCTGGCAGACAGTTCCAAACTGCCCTCTTCAAGGGGCTGCGTCAGCCTGCGTGCCCACCCACAAGAAGGGGGCCTGGTAGGAGGTGATCGAGTCACTGGGCACCACCCGGAATGGCCGAGGGCCTGGGCTGTGGGAGTGGGTTGTTATCAGCAAGTCTGACTTCTCCAGTTCACTCTCTTGCTATGTGGCTGCTCACTCTTGGTCCACATGATGTCATCTGCCACGTGGGGACGCGCCCAGGATCTCACAAGAGGCCAAACATATGGGGCCACCAACCTTGGACTTTCAGGCCCCAGCACTGTGCTAAATGAACCCATTTTCTTTTTAAAGTACCAGCCTCAGGTGTTTTGTTATAGCAACATAAAATGGACTAAGTCAGGTGTGTCCATCTGCTGGGCAGATGCCACAGGCTGGGCCACTTGAACAACACAGTTTACTTCCCACAGTCTGGAGGCTGGAAGTCCAAGATCAAGGTGCTGGCCAGCTGGGTTCCTGGTGCCTTCTCACTGTGTCCTCACATGGCAGAGAGGGAGAGAGGCAAGGAGGGGGCGAGGACACACTCTACCTGTGTCTCTTCTAAGGAGGACACTAATCCCATCTTGAGAACCCCGCCCTCGTGACCTCATCTAACCTTACTTCACCCTTACGAGTGGAGTGGGACCAGGCAGGGGAGCGGGTGGGACACGTGCACCCCTCCACAGTGGACAAACACGTGGACAAATGGGGGCTGGAGGAGCCTGGACAGGATGGCTGAGGACGTCATAGAAACAGAATCAGGCTGAGGGAGGGTACTGGGGGGACCCAATGCCCCCAGGACCCACGCTGGGCACTGGGTAGACGGCTCTCCACTGGGACCCTGCACAGACGCCCTCCAACATGCCTCAGTCCCCGAAGCTGCCCCCCCCACAGGGTGACAGTGCCCACGCCGTGACATCCCCACCAAGAGCTGCTCAGGGCACACACAGTGACCACAGGCCCAGGGCAGGCCGTCCCTGAAGGGCTGACCCTGACTGCCGACCTCTGCTCCGCCCAGCCCAGTCTGCCCCTCTCCCCAATCCTCGTGCAGTTCCCGAGAAGGTTCCAGCACACACCTGCCACCCTGGATCCCGGAGGCCAAGCTCAGCCAGATGCAGAGTCCCACCCACAGTGTTAGGATCCCTCCCCCACCCAGGAGTGGAAGGAGCTGCCTGCAATGGGGACAGTCACAGGGACAAGCAGCACTGCGACAGCTCTGTTCCCCTCCTCTCCCGAGACTGCCCTCTTCGTTAGCAGGTCGCAACCCCCACGCTGCACAGTTGGTCTGGACCCTGTTAACACCAGGAGGCCACCGGGCACGGTAGCACACACTGGTCATCCCAGGGATCTGGGAGGCGGAGGCAGGGGGCCCACAGGAGGCCAGCCTGGGCAACTTGGTGAGCCCTGTCTCAGAAAGAGAAATGGCCAGGATGTGGCACAGAGGTAGGGAGAGCGCCCGGGGTTCGATCCTCAGCACAGGAAAAACCAACAGCAAGGGGAGAGCAGGGCTGCTGACCAGCTGGACTCCACGGCCACGCTGGGGCCGCCGTGCCGAAACCCCAGGGGCTACAGGTCCAGGTCAGGCCCAGGCCGGGCCCAGGCCAGCAGGCAGGGCAGGGCCCCATCCCTGACGGGAAAAGGCAGTCACTGACCAGCGGGGCCTCACCTGGGCTCCGCGTCCACGGGCCACCGCCCCCGCCACTCCTGGCAGCAGGCTCTGCTCTCGCAAGTGCTGGGCCCAGGCTCACACTCACACACGGGCACCCGCAACCCCCACGTCCCACACGCACACCCAGAGCTGCACACACGCGCGCGCGCACACACACACACGGCCTGCTTCACCCGAGCTGGACTCTACCCTCAGTCACACACCTGCTCACACACGCGCACATGCTGCCACCCCTGCACACCCCTGGTCTCACGTGTGGTGTCTTCCTCACATGCACAACCATACACAAGTGCACTCACCCTGGAAGACCCTGCCACACACACTTGCACACACACTCGCACACACGCACACGCGTTTTCACACACTCATGCATACACACGTGCACACTCACACAAGGCACACTCACCTATACACACACACCTACACACTCATACACGTGCACACACACACTGACGCACACTCATGCACACACACACGCACACGTGCACACAGGCAAGCGCTGGCCTCCCCGGGCAGTCTGCAGCCGTGGTGAGTTCTGTGCTTTGATCGGCAGGTCCGGGCTTCAGGTGCATTTCTCCCGACAGACACTTCAAGTTCTCATTTCTACTTAAAAGCGCAGGACGTTGGGAGGGCTTGGTCTGCAGGTTCAGCTTGAGCCTTGTGGTGGGAAGGCCGCCCTCCAAGGACAGGCAGGCTGTGCTCACGGAGCCCCAGGACACATAGGGCTGCAGGGCAGGGCCCGCCCTGTGCACAGCCCTCGGGATCTGGGTTGGGGACCTTCAACTTACCCATGAAAAGAAGGCCTGGCCTCAAGGCCCAGACCCTCGGCCCCCGGCCCCCGGCCCCCAGCCCACCTGGTCTCTGCTCTCAATGCAGGATCCCAGGGTCCTGACTGGAACACCAGGGGAGTGCTCCCTCACCAATGCTGGGATCTCCTCCACACAGGAAGGAAGGCGGCCGGGGACCATAACTGACCTTCGCCCTGTAATGACGGGCTGGGACTCGAGACGGGCATTCCTGCTTCCAGACTGGGGTCTCAGCAGCACTGGGGCCACCTATTCACCCATGGAGTGACAAGCAGGGACACTTGATCCCCAGCCGCCTTCCAACAGAAAGGCCACAGTGAACCCAAGAGGGCGCTGCCGTCCCCCACGGAGGTAGCCCTGCCACTTCACTGTGTGGCTGGTATCTCCAAGTCCCACGAAGGGCCGGTCTGGTTTCAGGATCGCGTGTTTTGTTTGTTTCTTTTGCTTCTAGTCCAGAGAGCGCCATCGTCGCCAAGGGGCCGTGTGACACAGGACACAACGGGACCCCACAGACAGGCACTGCCATAGCCCTGGAGCCGGAGTCCGAGGCCCAGCTGTGGATGGGCGGGCCCCGCAGGACGATGCTTCTGGCTCTCCCGGCCTCAGGGCGGGGCTCCCGGGTTCCTTGGCTTGTGGCCGAATCTCTCCAGTCTCCGCCTCCAAGAGCACTGCCATCGTCCCCAGTGTCCAATCCCCTCTCCTTCCTCTTACAAAGACCTCGGCCATTCGATTTGTGGTTCGGCCCAAGTTCTGATGATTTCATCTTGGGTCTGTGCTCATTCCATCTGGAAAGGAGCTGTGTCCAAATGAGGCCACGTTCCAAACCAGGTGTGGACACAGGTTCTGGGGGCCTTCAGTGTTGGACACAAAATTGCAACAGCGGCCAAAACAGTGGCTGGAGTCACTGCTGGGCCCTTCCCCGAGGACTCACTACCCAAGGTAGAGTCCCCAGGCTGTGGTGCCTTTCCTCAGGGGACGGCCTCCCCAGCAGCAGCCCTCACCACTGAGCACCCCAAATCCTTCTCCCCTTGGGTCCCTGGGCACCTTGAGCCCAGACCTTCCCTCCCCTAGCTGGTTCTCCTTGGGGCCCACATCTGAGGTGGGCTTCCATGGTCTGTCCAGGGAGGCAGGTCCTGAGCCTCAGGGCCGTCTGCCTACCCCCGGCCCTGGTCCCCCACAGTACTCCCAGCCCTCACCCACACTGCACCTTCAACCTGCACCCCAGGCCCACACGCCCTCGTCTCGGGTCCTGCACCCGCCACCTTACCAATCTGCTTGCTCTGCACAGGACATGGGGGACAGCCTCTCAGAATGGTGGTCTCTGTGTGTTCGTCCCACTGGCTTAGACCCACACTGGTTGGAAACTCCACCCCTCTGCGCCCCCCACCCCACGCCAGCCTCACTGCCTCCCTCTGCCTGCCCTGGGGATCCAGCGAGTTAGCGCAGGTGGCCCTGCAGTACCCTGGGCTGTCCACTGTTATCAGTGATGGGGACCCAACAGCACCCACCCTGAATCCGTTCCCCTGGTCTCTGCATGTGGCTGCCCAGGACCTGAAGGCCACCCTGTGTCCCCTCCCCACCCCTGTCCTCATCTGGGTATGCCCCCTCGGGGCTCCTCGCGGCCTCCTGAGCAGGTGCCGGGTGCCAGGACACAGAGCCCAGGACCGCTCCTTTCTGCAGGACCCCGTCCCAGCCCTGCCTGCTCCCGGCTCAGCCGGGACGGCAGCGCCCTGCTCACTGTCGGTCATCGTCCATGGCCCCAGGCTCTGCAGAGGCAGCTGCAGTGTCTATTCAGGGACCAGGACTGAGAATGTCGAGCGCACAGTGGGCACCTGGTATGTGCAGGGTACTGGACAGGCGCCCACAGGGAATGGCGGCTAAGGAGAGCCAGACCGCAGCAGGCCTGGGGAGAGCTTGCGGGATGGAGTCAGGGAAGGCCCTCCCCAGTTCCCAGGCAGGAGTGACTGGCACTGGCACTGAAGCCACGGATCACAAAGCCTGCCCCAGACAGACACTGGAATCAAACAACCCAGGAAGTAGGCGGTGGGAAGCGGCGCTGGCTGCCTGGGGAGCACGCCGACTTCACCCAAGGCAGCCAACCTGCGCGCTCACACTGGGGACGAGCCAGGCCAGCTCATCTCTGGGTTCTGGTCCTTCAGCAGGCAGAATGCAGGTCCCCAGGGGCCCTCGGTGGGGTCTGCTATAGTGTCCACTCCAGCGGCCGTGCATCGGGACCCTCTGACAGGAGCCCTCCAGCTGACCTGTCCCCGCTCTGCCCTGAGTGCACCCTGCAGGGACCTCGATCCACTGCATTTGTGAACTGCCCCCCACGGCCAACTTCAAACCGCCAGCCGGTGGGTGCTGAGCGCAGAGCTGCGGAGGGATGGCCACGGCGGAGCCTGGTCATGCACCTCCCATTTCCCACGCAGAGACTATATTAATGAAGCGAAGCTTCTCGGAGTGCTGACGAGCGAGACGAGCCCGCTTTCTGCTTTAGGCCTTCTCGTTCCAAATAAAATCTGGTGTTCCCCACACCCTGGTGTGCTGGGGGGGCCATCGCAACCCCCGACCTGCGCCCCATTACAGCTGCACCCCACGGCCCACGCCTCGGAGCAGGCTCACCTGGGCAACCCATGTCCAAGCTCCACGGTGCACGGAGCAGCCACCAACTCCCCATGGGGGAATGGCGTGGGCCCCAGCCCCAGGTTCTGGCTGCCAAAACAAAGTCCCGAACAAATGCTGGAAAGGACCTCGGACAAGACACTCTCCATGGCAGATGTCACAGCTCGGGAGCCGCCTGCCCCCTGCCACTGGGCACCTGTGTCACCCCAGTTCTGGGGCGAGTGGTGAGGGAGGGACGCCCTGCTCCCTGCCTGAGCCCTGGCTGGAATTCCAGACCCGCCACCTTCGACCCAAGGAATCTGGGGCCTGGTCATGCCCCCTACGGGGCTCGAGCAGATGGCGCCCCCAACAGGAGGGAGCAGCTGCTGGATGTGCACCTGGTCTGATCTGTGGTGAGGATGGCGAGACCAGATGGCCTCAGCCTTGTTCTGGAGGCAGGGGCAGGGGGCAGAGGGCAGAGGGCAGGGGGCAGGGGAGCCAGGCAGCATGGAGGGGAGAGGACGGGGAGGGCCTGAGCCGCGAAGGCTGGTTTGAGCCTAAGGAAACCACTCCAGGACTCGCTCCGGCGGCTCCGGAGCGGGCAGCGGAGGTGTAGAGCCTGGGGCTGGCCATGGGGCATAGGACCCTCCAGACGTGGGGACTGGAGGCGCCCCAGGGGGCGGGCAGCTGAAGGTGCGCCCACTCAAGAGCTTAAGTAAATAAAGACAAATCCCTTCCAGGCCAGGAAAGAGCTCAAGGCTCTGAACTAGAAAAACCAGAATTTCCAACAGTTGGAGTAACAGTTGGGCACGGGGAGGAAGAGGACCTGGGAGCCTGAAGCTCAGGCGGAAAGAGCACAAGAGCGGGGCACAGGTGGACAGCTCGGGATCGGTGGCCAAGCACAGCCACTCAAAACCCGGAGTCAGAGCAGCCCCGAGAGCCTGGTCCTCACGCTGGACTTTGGGACACAGAGCGGACCTCCCGGGTTAACACGGGACTTGGTGGCAGAGCAGCCCCAGGCAGAAGCCTTGCCACCATGGGAAGCACAGAGGTGGCAAGGCTGGGGACGAGCACAGAGCCAGCCGAGTGTCCACCAGAATGACCGACACTGCCCGTGTTGTCCACCAATCACCTGCTGGGCTGCCCACCGTGGGCACTGGGGCTACGAGAGAACGAATCAGACCTCCGCCCTGCAGGGCTCCCACCTGGGCAACGTGTCAAATTTTCAGGAAAAGTGAAAATGTGGGCCAGGAGCCTTACAGCAAGGGGAGGAGTGGAGGGAGGCTGGGAGGCTGTGGCATGGGGGCGGGGCACAGTCAGGACACTGCAGCTGCAGGGCTCGGGGACCGATGGCCCACCAGGATCAGAGGCCCCTCATGCACAGTGGAGGTGGAATCTGAACCCAGGACTCCTGCCTGCGCCAGCTGAGAAAGTGCCTCCCCTTCCACCACACCCCTGAAGCCCCCTGCAGGGACGGAGGCTTCCAGAACAGGCTCCCTTCCGTGCCTCAGATTCCCTGGCTGTCAATCCACCCCTGCAGGCAGGATTCCCCGCCCTTTGCTCACAGGCGGCCAAGGTGAGGGAGCACAGGCCCCAGAGGTCAGAGGCTGCCTGCAGCCCTGGTCCTCCCTCCTCCCTGCCTCCAGGAGTTTCCAGCTGTGTTTGACTTTCTCACCTCCTGGAGGCCTGAGGCACCTGCCTGGAGGCTCCTCCTGAAGCCACACCCTGGGCAGCCTGGCCCTCCCCACCTGGCGGCCAGGACAGGCCAGGTGAGGACCCAGCGCCTGCCTGCTCCCACCCCACGCCCCTGGGAGACAAGGCTGCGGCTTGGCCAAGGCCAGCCTCCTCCCATGACTTCATCTTCCTCTTTGAAGCAAATTCCCAGAACTTCAGACACGCCCATTTTTTAAAATATAAATTAAAAATGCCTTCCAGAGGAAAGAGTCCTCCTTCCACCACAGACTGCGGCTCTGACTCACAGGGACACCTGTGCGGTTGAGGGTGGAGGCCCTGCTGAACCCCGTGACTGGGGATTTTAACTCCCCTGGTGCTCAAAGCAGCACCGAGTCAGAAAGTCCCAGAACATGCCCCGCCACTCCAACCTGGCACCCCACTGGGGACACGGCTGCTCAGGAAAGGGCACTGCTCCCAACCTCCCTCCCTTACGCCACTGTGAGGTGGCCAAAGACAAAGGTGGCCCCAAAGACACCTCCACATCCCAGCCCCTAGAGTCTGGGGACGGCACCTTCAGGACAAAAACTCAGAATCTGGAGAGAACCTCGTCACCAGGGGCCTCTGTGAAGGCGCAGGGAACTTTTGAAGATTCGAATGAAAGTTTTAATGCAACGTTAAATGATAGCTGTTCTTAGGATCCTACCTGGGAAACAGTCGGAGGCAAATGTGTGCACATGGAGACAGAGAGAGAGAGAGAGAGAGAGAGAGAGGCAGAGATAAAGAGAGGGACAGAGATAGAGATAGAGGGCTCAGGGGGGGCAACTGGCCAAAAGATAGAGAGAGAGATATCTCTCACAGACTGAGAGATAAGGAGAGACAGATGGAAGCAGAAACGGAGAAAGACAGGGAGGGAGAGACAGAGATACAGAGACAGGGAAAAAGAGAGACAGAGAGGGAGAGACAGAGACAAAGAGACAGAGAGGGACAGACAGAGATGAGAGACACAGAAACAGATAAAGTCAGGAAGGAAGAGACAGAGAAACAGAGAGAGAGAGGGACAGGCAGAGATAGAGGCAGACACAGAGATAAAGAGAGACAGAGAGGGAGAAACAGAGAGAGAGACACACGGAAACAGATAAAGAGACAGGGGAGAGGGAGAGACAGACACAGAGACAGAAGACAAGATGGGGGACAGGGGACAAAGGGAGACACAGAGACAGGAAGGCAGAGAGAGGGCTGTGTGCGGCGGGGCTGGCTGGAGTCTGGCACGCAGGGCGGGGCAGGAGGTGACGCTGCGGTCCATGGAGGGACTTTCTGGGTGGCTGCCGGGGGAGGGGCGGGCCTGGATGGGGCTGTCCAGCCACCATCGGTGTGTCCAGACCCAGCACCCCCCGGAACGGCAGCTCAGTGCCCAGCACCCTGCCCACCGGGGCGCAGGAAGGAGGGCCACCCTGGGGACAGGGTACTTGCAGCACAGGCAGCATGGGTTCTCAGGAGCCAGGGAGCAGCCACCTGCCCTCGTCACGCGGGGGCGCACGCCCCAGAGCGTTTTACTAGCCCTGCCCAGTGCACCCGATGGGAACGGGGCAGGACAAGGACTTGTCCACACCAGGGGGAGGGCTCAGGGGGGGGCGACTGGCCAAAAGAGAACTCTGTCCCCTGTGGTCCTCTGGGGTCACCATTCTCGGGTCAGAGGCTTAACCTGGACTTCCCCAGAAACCCGTGTCCACAGCTCCACACTTGGCCAGAGGAGCGGCTCAGCCAGCCAGGCCCTCACTGCCCGAGGAAGAGGCCCGAGGGTTCTCATCCACCAGCAAGCACCTACTGAGCGCAGAGAACCTGCGGGATAGGAGGAGCAGCAGATGCCGGGCCCTGCAAGATGTCCCCGCCCTAACCCTGGTGGGGACTATGTGGGGGCCTGGGAAGCAGAGGCTGCCCTGGGTGACGGAGTGGGCTCAGGGCAGCAGAGACCCGAGGACAGAGACGGAGTGACCCGAGCAAAGGGCACAGGACCTCAGGTGCCTCCGGAAGCCAGAAAGGAAACAGGCGCCCCAGAGGCTCGGAGGGAAGCAGCCCTGTGGGCACCTGGCCTCCAGGCTGTGCCCCCAGCCTGAGGAACCTGAGGCTTTAAACCGCTCATTTGTGGAGAGTTGCTCCAGCAGCCATGGGACAGTGCAGGTGGAGGGACAGTCCCCTGGCAGCTGCTCTCCAGAGACACTGCAGACACCCACCACCTGCAGCCAGGCCAGCCCGGCCGGGACCACGGAGCAGCCCCCTGTCCCCGGCGGGGTGCCGGCGGTGAACACAGCCGGCCACTGCTCCCCTCCCAGACCTGAACACCGGCTGGGCCGAGTCTGCAGGAAACTCGGCCTCCCCAGTGATAGCAGAGCTGCCGCTCAGGAATGCACCCCACGGGGATGTGAATCTGGGGCGACCATCACCTGCCACTCAGCCTCAGGTGGCAAGAGGAGGCCGGAAGGGGAGACTCCGCAGGATCGCCCAACGGCCTGGGCAGGTGCTCCAGCTCACAGCCCAGCCTGGCCAGTCACACGCCTGTCCGAAGGGCCCCAGTGCCCCAGGAAGGGATGCAGGGGACGCACTGTCTCTCCTTCCAGCTCAGGACCAAAAGCAGCAGAGGTGTCGCTGACCACTGCACAAAATGCATGGTGGCCCTGAAGATATGCCTTTGGTCTGCATGGGGAACGGGGCAGTGCCCTGGGGACACGGTGTCCACCAAATGGCTGCATCGTGCAGGCTCCACACAGTGCTGGCATCCTGAAGACCAGCGTCTGTGCTCGGGAAGCATCATTGCAGAGGGGAGGAACGGGGATGGAGGGGACCCGGGAAGCCCTGGGGGGGGTGCACAGGAAGTACAGCGTCCTGCAGAAGGTCCGCGTGAGCTGAGGGGAGAGCCAGGGACAGCCGGAGTGCAGAGGGGCTGGGACTGAGAGCCGCAGCCCCTGGAGGGCTGACTGGACTTCAAACAGGGCACCAGGTATGGGGAAGGCTTGTGCATGGCCCTGGTGGGACCTCAGCACGTGCCAAGGGCACACTCTGGGCTCTGTAAAGACAGACCAGAGGGGCAGCAGGAGCCCAGTCAGGATGCATGTGGACAGAGGGGCCAACTGTGGACAGAATCACCAGGACCAGGCAACAGACTAAACGTGGGGGTGAGCACCAGTGAGCAGGAAGGAGGGTCTGGAGGGAAACCGTAGGATCGGAGCAGGAAACATACAGACCTGGTGCCCACGGGACACCCAGGAGAGGCAGACACAGGAGGCTGGATCCCAGGGAGGCCGGTCTCACCAGAGCAGCATGTGAAGTTGACCATCAGGCAGAGGGATGAGAGACTCCGGGTCAGACCCAGCTCTGCAGCCTGGTGTTGGTAAAACTGGGGTGACAGTGGCCCCTACCTCAAGGGCTGTCACAGACACATGGAAAAGGCAGAGAGCACCCCCAGGGTGTCACGTGCCCTGTGTGTCACTGTAGTCTCCCATGTTAGAGGGCGTGGTCACAGCTGTACAGCTAGGTACAGTGTGCCCAGCGCAGAACCAGGCCTCACCAAGGCCCAGGGCTGTCTGGAGGTGAGCAGTGAGTGGCTGTGGGCAGGACCCATCTCCCGCTGACCAGGGCTCTTCCCCTGGGAGGCTTGGTGCCCAGTGCAGAGTGGGCATCTCCACAGAGTGTTGCCAAACAAAGGAAGCAAGAGAAAGGCAGTAATGGAAATCCCGCCACTGGCCCTCAGTAGTATAGGGCCTGGCCATGTGGACACCAGGCTGAGCACTGTGGGGTGCTGAGCAGCACCCTGACCCCTGCCACGGGCACCAACCTGACAAGCCAAACTGTCTTCATGTCCAGTGTCCTGAGTTGCAAAATCTCCCCCAGCCCGGAGCCTCTGGGCGAAATGTGAGAGTGCTGATGTGAGAGTGGTGTGGAAAACACACATGGAACCATCTAGAACAGTCAGCAGCACCACCACATGCTCCAGGAACACTGGCTGCAGGTCACACTGTGCTGAGACCCTGACATGAAGACCAGATATCCCCCAGGAGGGAGGCGGCACTCGGGAAGCCAGGGAGGCCTCCAGGGGATGGAGAAACCCTCCAGAACCTTCCAGAGCAGGGACAGCCCCCAGGTGCCTCTGGAAGGGGCACGTGATGGATGAGGGGAAGGAACACTTTCGGACAGACGTAGGGCAGATGGGGACGCCAGGAGACAGGAAGAACACCTCCAGGTCAGGATGAAGAGGAGCCGGTGGGAGCCCAGGGCCACACCCTAAGGGATTCAAGAAAACAAACTACCAAAACTGCAGGCAGAGGATGAAGGGGACGGGCGTGCACTGCCACTCAGCGGTTCCAGGACAGCAGCAGACCAAGAAATTGGGAAAGTGTCCACATCCATCCAAACTGCCTGCCCCTAGGTGTGCCTGCTCCTATGCCTTCCAAAGATCGGGACCGTTGCTGACCCCAACTGCCATCCCAGCAGGCAACTGGCAGCCCTCTTCCCCTGCAAAGCCCAGAGGACCCATGTCCCCTGGGGTCTGGGAACAACCCTAAGACCAAGATGGACCCAGAAACTCAGGAGGGCCGTCAGGAGTATTTTCCCCAACGTGAAACCCAGCGAGCTCCTCCTGGGGTTAAGGGATGCTTTCCTCCTGCCGCTCCTCCTGGGTCTCCGTCCTGCAACACAGGAAGCCGAGGGCTCCCAGGGCCCTTGGGCTGATTCCAACCACAGCCGCAGGCCCGGAGCTCGGCTTCCCAGGGAGAGCGTAATGGAAGCCCGCGACGACAGGGCACTTTCATCGCAGGCGGAGGAGTGCAATTACCTCGGCCCAGAAAACAGCTCTTCAAAGGAGGAAGGGGGAGAGGAGGAAGAGGGCCCAGGAAAAATAATCGGCCTTAATTAGTCTTATCTCAGGGGAACACGGAAGATGCTCTCGGTACCCGAGAGTCAAATGAGCTTCCTGCGATCGCTGGGTCACGGGTCCCACTGGTGATGACAGGCTGGCCGTCCCCTCATTATTCTTCCAAAAATGACTCCGTGATGAAAAGGAAACCTGAGAACACCTAAGTCAATCGACTCCGCCCAGCAGGTCAACCTGTCTGCCCAGGGGACCCAGGTCCACGGATCCCCGGGGCCTCTGCTCACCCTGCCCCCCACGGCCACACGCTGTGCATCTCTAGCAGGCCGTCTTAGCAGCAAGAGGCAACACCCGGCAGATGGGGGCTGCCTGAGGGGTCCCCTCGACCAATAAGAGGGCAGAAAGCACAGACCAGCTGGGGTCACCCACTCTGAGGGGCAGGGTGAGGTCCAAGGCATACAGCAGGCACCCAATAAATAGTCGTGGCACAAATGAAGAGCACACACTGGCTGACCCCGGAGCCCCGGAGCTTCCTCGGGCACAGCAGCCAAGGCTTCTCCACCTGAGACGGGACAGTCAGCGGAGCAACCCCTCTGGCTCTCAGGGTGGAAGGCAGGGTGCAGGGCACCAGCCCCCGGGGCTTCCCAGTTGGACGTGGCCACACAAGCTGGCTTGGGCATCCTGTTGGGCACTCCAGCAGAGGCAGAGATGGCATGCAGGTCCACGGGGCAGGAGGGGCCAGAAGGGACACCCCCACCATGTCCCAGGGTGGCAGGGAGCGGGCTGCCCCATGCTCGGGGCAAGGAGGAGCCCCCCACTCTGGAGCAGGATGTGGGGCACCTCTGCTGCCTTCCTGCTCACTGCAAGCTGGGAATGGAGGGTCGGCACTCAGCGGGACGGGGAAGCCATGTCTGGGCGCTGCTGGCAGCCGTCCAGCCAGGCGGGGGTGCAGAGACCAGGGCGGGCAAGCCTTCCTCCCTCCCATGTTGCCAGACCACAACCAACCCGGTGCAGACGCACCAGCCCAGCAGCCCCGTCCTCGCAGGCCGCGGAACTGGTTCCCTTCTGGCATGACGCACAAACCTCAGGCGCTCATCCTTCCTCTCCTTAGGCCCTCTTCCTGCTCCCTAAGTACCTGCTAATACCTCCAGCCCCGTCCTCTAAGCCCCATAAACTCCAGCTGTGAGCTGATAAAACTCCCCACCCTTGGCGGGTAATGATTTCCCCAGTGTTTACACCAGCTGGGTAACGTGGATACAGCGGCGGGAGGGGCTCGAAGTCACCTCTGGTGCAGATCAGGTCCCCCAGGAAGCCTCCCAAAGACACAGACCGGCCAACATCAGAAGCACTGTGAACCCCTTTTCCAAACAGGCCATGATTTTACGTGACCCCGGGGCCCAGAGTGCACGAAGAAGGACGTGTTCTGTGGCCTCCGAGGCAGGCTCCGGTGTCAAGAGCGACCACTGGAGGGACTGGCCTTTGCCGTGCGTCAGGACGTGCCGTGGTGGTGCACGTCAGAGGTGGGGAGGGTGAGTCATCTTCCACAGTGACAATGGGGCATGAAACCGCGGGCAGCCTCCTTCAGGACCCACGCGGCAGTGGCTTGGGACTCCCACCCAGCTGCACACCGCACTCCCAACCGAACCCCAATCGGGAATGAAGGACTCGGAACTCAGAAGCTGCACCCAGTTATCTCGGGGACGTCGAGCTGCGGCCTGCCCGGCTGTCCTCCCGAAGGGGCAGCCTGGGGCTACAGGGAGCGAGTGAGACCCAGAGTCAGGCCGGAAGAGCCTCCGCACCCGCTGCAGGCTGAGCCAGGGCCACTCTGGAGGCCACCTCATGCGCCCGGAGCCCGCGCCTGGGCCCAGCCCCTGTCCCATGGCCACGTCCCCAGGAGGGAAGTGGACAGAGCAGCCTGGGAAGCCCCCACGTGGGCTCAGCCCGCCCTGCTGGACACCTACCCGTGAAGTCCTCCGAGCACTCGCAGGTGTAGCCGCCCTCGCGGCTCCGGCAGCGGCCATTGGCACCGCACGGGCTGGAGTAGCAGAGGTCGATCTCGGTCTCGCAGTAGTCGCCGGTGAAGCCGGGCGGGCAGCGGCAGCGCAGGCCGTGGACGGGGTGGATGGGCCGGAAGAGCACGGTGCGCGAGCTGAGGAAGGGCGCGGAGCTGTCGAAGCGCAGCACGGACACGCACTTCATGTAGTTCTCGCAGGGCTCCCGCAGGCAGATGTTGTCGTCGAAGGGCAGCACGCGCTGGGCGGAGATGGTGGTCAGCAGTGTCCGGTTCAGGTAGATGTGCTCCTGCAGGTCCTCGGACGGGAAGAACCTGCCCCGCGCGCCCCCGGGCAGCAGCGCCGAGAAGGTCACATTGAGGACATTGGCGCTCACATCCGTGTCATTCTGGATGTTGAAGACGAAGACGTCGTCCTTGGTGGTGGACAGCACCGTGGCCACACCTTCCACAAAGAGGGACAGCAGCGGGGACAGGAACTTCTCCTGGGACATGTTCTCCAGGCGGACGGTGATGCTGTTGGTCAGCATGTCGTCCGTGATGATGGTGACACGCAGCGTGCAGAGCGCGGTGACGCTGTGGATGCCATCTGGGGGACACAAGGAGAGCGAATGGGTCACACGGACGCCCGGCCTGGGAACAGCCAAGACAGGCTCAGCAGAGGAGAGGCCCGTCCCCACCTCCCCAGCTCCCCTGCCCAGCCCCTCCTTCCCTACGCGGATGCCCGTACCGGCCTCCGAAAGCACAGCCCACCATGTCCCTCCCCTGCTCAGAAGCCCTCACGGTCCCCAAACCATGAAGAGGGGCATCCAAGGGACCACCATGATTCAGGGCCCTGGGGGTTCACCCGCCTCACTCCGATCACATGAAGACGTAGACCCTGGCCTCTAGGCCCTCCTGCCCTGCCCAACCTGCCCTCTGGCCACACGTCCGCCCTTCACGCCAAGCCCAGCTCCAACCCTGCGGTGCACTGCCAGCCTGCACGGGTACACCAGGAACAGTGCCACCCAGACAGGCCACCGCAGCCACCTCACATGCGGGGACACTCAGCAAAATTGCTCTGGAAAGGTGCACAGGCCACGCGAGACTGGCCGGCACAGGGGCAGGTGCTTGGCACTCAGACTCTGGTGATGGAGTTGGGAACAGCACAGTTCCAAGTCCAGAAGCTGCCTCCAGGGTGGCCATGCTGTCTGCGGGCTCCTGGACACAGGGCAGGGGCGGTGAGCCTGCCCCATGGCCTGCGCCTGCTTCGGGGCCTGCCTCGCGCCTGGGAACACCTGCAGGCTCCACGCCGCGCTGCCTGGAGCTCGGCCACCTCCTCCCACCCTACAGGGCTCCCTGCCCGAGCCCCCACCCCAGTTTCCATGGGGCATGGCCCCTAGCAGTCCAGGCCCTCTCGGGACCCCAAGAAGCAGAGCCAAGCGGGAACTGCAGACGGCGGAGCCACCGCCACTTGTTTCCAGGAAGCAGTGAGAGTTCAGAGGATGCTGTCAGGAGATGGCACGGGAGGCCCCGTCCTGCCACACCAGCGACCGACAAGGCACACAGCACGCAAGGAGCCCAGACAGCCGAGGGAAGAGAGCGCCTTTTGCATCCCTGGCACCTGCAGCCTCGGTCGTTTCTGGGCCACAAGGATCCCAAGTCCCATCACTTGTCCCCACAGTGAAGAAACGTCGGCACCCGTCACGACTGCATCCAGGAGCTTCGCACGGGGAACCTGAGAGTCCAGGAGACCCCAACAGCAGCCCCCTCATGCCCTGCTGAGCTGTCTAAAAGTAAGAACTACAGGCTGGGGATCTGGCTCCCTGGTTAAGCGACCCTGGGTTCAATCTTCAGTGCCAAAAAACCAAACGGAAACAGGTGGAAACTGAGACGCAGAGAAGCCGCGGGTCCAAGCTGCACGGCCCCTGCTGAAGGGGCCCGGTTTACTCCCCACAACAACACCGCTCACTTGCTGCGTCCCTGTGGCCGCTTGGGAAGAACAGCCGTGGAGAGGGGTGGGGTGGACGGTCACAGCTGCACCCTGCCCGGACAGGGTGGTACACGTTACCTTATGTGCATCTACCGCAATTCTCGAAAGAAAAACCACAGCCATCGAATCCGCAGGCTGGGCTGGACCACGTGGGCATGGCTTGGGTCTACCAGCCTCAGCTTCCTTCCACCATCACCCTCACGCCGTGGTCACAGTCCTTAAGAGTGGCTGCGTCACCCCACTGCCTTGTGGCCCCTACCGATACCTAGGATAAAACCCACACCCCTTGCCCTGTCTTACGGTCCTTCATGGTATATCCCATCACCCACCCCTGGTCAGAGCAGTGCCTCCCTGCCACCCTGGGGTCCCTTTTCCTGCCCCATCTTCCACCCAGAGTGCTGCCCACCAGGTCTCAGCTAACTGCCCTCCTGGAGAGTCTTCCCGCAGAGTCACCCCGTCCACCCTGCACGTCCCCACTTCATTCCTGCACGGGAGCTGCCGCCACCTGACCTCAGCCGTATTTGTTTACACCTGCCCCCCGCCACCGTGAGTCCCAGAGGACCGAGAACCTGTAGGTCTCGCTCCTGCCGCTGCCACACCTAGAACATTCCTGTCTGCAGAGCTGCTGGATAAACACGCTGGGCGGAGGGGAGGCTCCCACGCGGCTCTCCCGCCACACACCGCTGGGCACAGAGCACCAGAGGCTCCATGCCACCCCCGGGGGCTATTTTTACTCCCTGGCAGCTGCTGGGCTGCCTTTGCAAGCGCCCACGACAACACGACAGGCAGGAGACCGCTTGCTCTGGTGACACGGACGCCCCTCTCCGGAAGCCACCTGTGGGTGTGTTTGCTCAGGCCTAGGCGCAGAGGTCAGGGGCAGGCTCAAAGCCCAGGTCTCCTTGGCACTGGGCTCTCCTGCTCCCAGGGCTGGGGGGCTGCAGGACTCAGCCACCCACCCGTGGGCAGCCCAGGACGGTCAGCATTGAGGAGACCCCACAGCAAGGAGCCACCTTCTAGGGACCCAGGCTTGCTGGGGACCCCAGGAAATGGCATTAAACGTTAACTCCCATTATTGGGCTGGGGACATGACAGGCATCACCCACCCACCCTAATGTCAGTGTCCTGGGCACCGAGGCACAGGAGGACGGTGAGCCTGCACCCTGCCTCCTCCAGGGGCTCCTGAACCAACTGCAGCTCAACAGCCTCTGGGACACAAACCAAATGGCCTTCAGCCAGAGGCCACCACAGTGACACACGGGCCACCCCGCGATGCAGCACTAGGCGGTGCCAGTGGAACAGCAGCAGCCGTGCAGGGGACAGGGCACCTGGCAGCACATGGGGAGGGAAGATGCCACCGGTCACCAGGCAGGAAGGTATCTGCACGGGAGCACAGCCATCCACGGCCCTTCCGACGCCGCAGCGGCTCCAGCTCGGTCAGCGGTTCTGCCCTGCGTCACCTTCACTTTAGAGCAGCGACCTTCCGGGACCACGTGCCCAGGCTCCCCAGCCACACGGGCACTGCCCCTCCCTGCCCAAAGCCCAGTCTTGAGGTTTCTCCAGTCTACCCGCTGTCCCTCTCCCACCCCGGGGCCCCAGCCAAGACCATATGTGACACTCAGCCACCGCATCCCCTCGCTCTTCCGGGCTGTGACAGTCAGACCTGGCAGCCTGAGGGGCGCTGCTCAGGCCGCGAGAAGGCAGGTGAAGGCAGCGGTGACCGCGCTCTGCCCCGGGACCTCCTCCCCACGAGCGTGGCCCGGCTCGCAGTGCAGAGGCCCACTCTGCTCAGGACAGCGGGCTCCTGGGCGCCCCAGCCTGTGTGCAGCTGTTTCCTCCACAGCTGGAAGATCAGGGTCACACCCCAAAAGCAGTCCAGTGCAGCTTCGGCCGCCTTCCCTGGGACGATGAGTCACCCACTGTCCCTGGAGCGTGGGAGGAGACGGAACAGATGGCAGGCGCTTCCCGCATCATCTGGAGCCAGGTCGGCAAGAACTGTCCAGGTCGGGGCGCGGGGGACAGGACCCTCTCACGTGGACGAGACATGGCAGGAGCGTGATGGGATCTAGTTGTAACCCAGGGAGTGGGCCCACCCTGGGGACTGAAGGGCCATGTCACATCATGGCCTCCAGGGAGCTGACAGCCCCAGGGTGCAGCTGGAGAGGAACAGGGAGGAGTCACAGTCTTCAGGCCTGGTGGCAGGTGACCTCACTGCAAGTGACCGCAGAGTGACCAGGGCTGGAAGACCCCGGGAGGCAGCAGAGGTGTGTCTCCCAGGGGGGCCTACCTCTGGAAGCAGACAGGAAGGGCCCCTGCGCATCAGACGCAGGGACAGGAGCAAACCAGGGACAGACGGGCAGCCACCTCCTGAGCAGCGTCTCCACCAAGTGGCCGACAATAGCAGACACTTATCCTCCTGGTCCTGGGGACCTGCAGTCCAGTCCAGGTGTCAGCAGGGCTGGTCCTACAGGGGCCCCAAGGACAGCCTGCTCCAGGCCCCCAGCCATCTGTTGTCACCACAACCCTAGAGTCCCTTGGCCTGTGGACACCCTCTGCCGTCTGTCCCTGGCCACAGGTGGCCCTCTTCCCTCTCCATGTCTGATTTCTCTTAAAAGGATGCCTGTCCTGGCCGAGGGCAGGACCACATTCAGCCCAGCCTCATCTTGAAGCTCACCTTAGTGACACCTATGAGAGCCCATCTCCAATGACACCAAGCTGCAGTTCCAGGTGGACATGGACTCGGGGACACCCTCAGCCCTGGACAGGTGGGGATGGTGGGGGGACATGGCCACAAGCCAGAATGAGGCCTTGGTCTGCTGCTGGGTCCATGGTGTAAGGCATTGGGGGACGTGGCCAAAGGAGAGAGGACCTCAAGGGCATAGATGGGACCTGGGCACACGAGGGCCCATTGCTGGCCCCTCTACAGAAGAGGCCAAAGGACAGAGAGGCTCTGGCCAGAGAGGACACTCAGGCTGCAGGCAGCAGGACCCAGACTCAATCTGGCCCCAGGCCCCACCAGAGATGGTCTGGTGGATGGAGATGGCCCGAGAGGGCCATGTCCTGCCCACTGAGGACAGCCAAAGACACTTGCTCGTCCGTACCCATCACTCCACCCCATGTGCCGTGGCCTGGTCGCCTCTTCCACTCCAGTCGTCTCTGCTGAGAGGCTGCCCCACCCATGCTCGGAGCTCTCCAATGGCCACAGGGCGCGGTGGTGTGGTCAGCAGGCCTGAGACAAAGGCTGTGCCCCCATCGCGTGCTCCTGTCCCCTCCCAAGCCTTCCCAACATGAGGCAGGGAGGGCTGCCGGAGGTCCCTCACAGCCAGGTGGCTTCAGAGTGGCTTCCTACTTCTCCCTCCATGGCGCCTGTGATTTTGAGGCAGACAGTGAGTGAGGTCTGGCTCCTACTTACCGGGGGCGTCTGGATTCCCTTTTTTCAGGGAAACGGAGGCCAAATCTCAAACCTACATCTGCTGGATCCAGATCACATCATAAGGACAAGTTGCCAGGAGCCATCGGGGCAGGGCTGGGCAGGCACTCCTGCCAGTGAAGGTCTGCTTCTCCTGCCTCGGCCACCAGGAGGAAGAGTGCCCTTCAGACCCAGGGCAGGAGCATGGGCCAGCTCGAGGGCCAGCAGCACGCCAGGCACTGAGGGTCCCAGTGCAGCCAACCCGCTCAGCTCCAGCTCTGCCTGACGCAAGCAAGGGTCCCTCCTGAGCCACAGCCCACACCCGGTTCCTCTCACACCTCACAACTCCTGCCTCTGCTGGCCCTCGAGCTGCTGGCCTCTCCTGCTGATCCCAGTAGACCTTGGGCACACCAAGCACCAGAGCCCAGGCAGATGCAAGAACCCCCACCCTGCCCAGCGCCCATCTGGGCTCCAGGCCCCATGCTCTCTGCAGCCTCTGCCCCAAGACACTCCCACCCGCACCCTCCCCGCTCTGCACTGTGAGGCCCTGGAAATGCCCGCGACTGCTGCCCCTGGAGACCTGGGGCAGGGCGTGGAGAAATGGCGTCCCAACGGTCAGCACCAGAGGAGTCGGGCGGACACCACATGTCCTAGAAAGGACCCGACTTTGGGCAGCAGCAGAAACAACACTCGCATGGGAGGCAAGTCCTGCCGAGTCACCTTCACAGAGAGGGGACCTCGAGGACACCGCGCTCAGTGACAGAAACCTGACAAAGAAGGCAGATCCACATAAGGCCCCTGCGTGAGGCCGCAGGGACGTCTCCATCGTGGGAGGCGGAGGTTCTGGAGACAGCTGCAGGGGCAGCCACGGGACACATGCCCACGGGATGCCCCTGAGCCACCCTGTGAAGTGGCAGGTTCCCTGTCACGGGAGGAAGCCAGGTGAAAGAAACCAAGACCCTGGCACCTGGTTCTCCCTGTCACTGTGCCGCAGTTGAGCTGGATGTCCCCGAAAAGCTCGAGGGCTGGAAGGTGGCACCGGCACAGGACGGCCGAGGTGGGCTTCGGGAGTGCCTGGACTGTGGGGTGCTGACTCATCAGTGTCGAACCCTTGGGGCTGGAGGGACTCCCGGGAGGAGGGGGCAGGTCGCAGGGGAGCACCCGGAGGGTCTGCCCGTCCCCAGCCTCCTCCTCTCGCTGTCGCCTCCCACCACGACCATGAGCAGAGCAGCTCTCCCCCTGCACCCTCCCGCCACGAGGGTCTGCGGGGCCGGCAGGGACTGGGGCTCTGAAACACCAGCCAGAGTAAGTCCTTCCTCCTCAAGCTCAGGCGCTTCGGTCACAGTCATGAGAGGCTGGCACACACTACTGCTTCATTCCCAGCAGGATCACACCATCACCGACAACGCCCTCCTGAACTGTGCGTTAATAAAGCTCCCACCCGCGGTGGCAGGTAACACTAGTCCAGAATGCACACCCTTGATTACTCCATGAGAAGCACAGCTGGTCTTGTCTGTACTTGATGGAACCTTCTAGAAGTCTGAAATTACAACAGGGCCCCCTACCCCACAGTGGCCAGTACAACCCCAGCTACAGGGGCTGTGGACTGAGACTCAGAGCAAGCACCTTCTGTCCAGGAGACAGAACTTCAAGGGAAGAGTCAGTGTTGGTTCCTCAAGAGGTTCAACGCAGATCACCGCATGACCAGGATCCCACCCCGAGTGCAACCTGAAAGAATCAAAAGCGTGTGGACACAGGAAGTGGCCCGTGAATGCTCAGAACGGCACCTTCCCGACAGCCAGAAAGCAGAGATCGGAATGCCCATCAACAGACGAGGGCTGGCGGTCAGGTCCACACAGGAGGGGACACTCGCTATGCCACCACAAAAAGCAAAGAAGCGCTGGCGTCCACGACCCCGCGAAGAAATGGGCATTCTGAATGGAAGACGCCAGACACAGGAGGCCACCTTCCACGTGATCCCACTGCACAGAGTGTCCAGAAGAGGTGACTCCACAGAGGCAGGAGGCACACTGCTGGCCGCCAGAGCAAGGAGGAGAGGGGCAGGGAGCGAGCAGCCTGGGGCAGGGTCTACAGTGACCGCCCTGCAGCACTGGGGGCGTCCCCAGTGCTGATGGCTGCTCCCTTTGAATGGCTGGTCTTATCTTAAGTGAATTTCCTCTCCTTTTTAAAAAAAGAGATTGTGGCTCTTCCTGTCGTATTTTCGAGTGAGATCACTCACAAGAACACCAGGTTAGAAGGCATTTCAAGAATGACTTCCTTGAAGTCCAGCTGCAATGACGTCAGAGCAGGTCAGAGGTGGGCAGGAGGCAAAGCCAGGGTGACCCCGGAGCCACCACTGGCTGGCCATGAAGGTCTGGCTTCCCTCTCAGGTGTGGACCCAAGGCCCCCACGGAGTGACCACGCTGTAAACCAGGCGCTGCAGGGTCCCACACGGCAGGGTCCCAGGCCTGGAGTGAACGGCTGTCCTACCCAGAGTCCCTCAGGAAGTGCAGTCCCCCCACTGCTTTGTTTCACGTGCAGATAATAATCCGAAGAAATCCACGAGCTGCACAGGAATCCTAAGGTCCCACCGCCCTACACCGTCTGCTCGGTGCCAGGTGACCAGCAAGCCCAGAAAACAGGCCCTGAGAAATCTAAGAGATCCCGAGGAGTGGCAGGGGCAGAGCACGGGCCTGGGCCCCCAGTGCAGGTGGCTGGGCGGGCAACACCAGGCGGCCTCTCAGACACTCTGCCCCTTTCCCGACGTTGCCCCATGGCCACGGGGGCAGAACTGCCCCCAGCTGACAGCCCTGCCCTCGGGAAAAACACGGACATCTGGACTCGCCCAGCTCGAGACTCAGTGAGCACTAGTCTCTGGGCAGCCGCCGGGTACAGGCTCCCGGGGTAGCACGCCCGCCGTGGCCAGGCCACCCAGGGCCCCCGCACCTTCCGGCAGCACTGTCTGGGCTTCCCCTTGCCAGCTGGGCCCCAAACGGGCCGCTGGCTGAGGCAGCAGGGAGCCCACACAGCCGCCCTCTTCCCTGCCAGCACCAGAAAGCCCACCTTTCCGCCCCCTCCCGGGAGAAAGGGCCAAGTCCCCAGGCGAAGATCAGCAACAATGTGGGCTTAGAAGAACAGTGAGCGCCTGGTTCTGAGCCCAGCGATGCCATCCGGCATGACAATGTGGCCCCTGAGCACCTGCCAAGGGACAGCCCATATGCTCTCCACCCCAGACAAGTGGCAGAGCTGCTGGCAGCCCAGGAGGGGGATCAAGGAAAAGATGGGGGGTAGCAAACCGCCAACCAGCCCACCCCTGCCTCCGGGCCCTGGGAGTCTGTGGGTCTCTGTTCACTGCGGCCCAGAGCCAGCGGGAACCTGCTGGGTCTCTAACCCAGCCTCAGGCAACCCAAAACCCTCCGGCCAGGAGGCTGAAACTGAGAGCTTGGGACGGAACAGGCACAACCCCGACCCTGCAGCAGGGCCCAGGTGAAAGGCTCGCCTTCCTGCAGAGCGTGAGCGGACTGGGTATCATTTAGTGTGGGTCCTTTTTTTGGTGCTTAACCAGGGAGCCACATCCCCAGCCCGTTTTATTTTTTATTTTGAAACAGGGCCTCACTAGGTTGCTCACAGTCTTGCTAAGTTGCTGAGGCTGTCCTTGAATTTGCAATGCTCCCGACTCAGCCTCTCACCCGTGTGGTGGCACACGCCTGGCTGATGTGGGTCATGTTTTGCTGTCAAATGAATTTTTAAAAACCTGCTTAGGTTTGCAGGGCATTCAGACTTGGGAGTAGCAGGTAAAGGCTGCAGACCAGCATCTCCTCGGAACGCGCCAGGCAGCCAAGATGAAAAGCAAAGGAAAATAAACGGGAATGCCCTGGGTGGCAGGAGAGGCCAGGACGGGGTCCCGGGCGGCTGCAGGCACGGGAGGTCCCCAGCACCTGCCGGGCGGCACACATCTGCGTTCTCCACCCCACACGTGTGGGGCTCAGGATCTCACGTATCTGAATTATTTCAAAACAACAATAAAAATTCTTTAGGTGAAATGGAGGGTGGCCCACAGGGTGAGGAATAGCGGAAAGAGACGGGCTTCTGGCCTGAATGGGGGTCTGTCCCAGAGGGGCAGCTGGGCAGCCACCCACCTAGAGTGGACACAAGGAGTCTAAGGATGGGGTGGCTTTAGGAACACACCACAGGCGCGGGGACACCCTTCCACCTGCAGATGAGGGCTGTGTCCCCTTCCCTGCATCGGGTGGGCTTGGGGACGCCACCAACAGAGGAAGGTCAGAGTGACCCCCAAAGCTAGGCCAGAAAGGGCTGCTGGGCTCCAGCGGCTCTCCTGACACGGGCTCCTGGCGCACGCCCTCAGGACCCAACGGCCAGGCCGCAGGAGGCCCAGGCCCAGGCCCAGGGAGGCCCCAGGAGCTGCCAGCCAAGCCAGGCTCAGCCCCCAGCCCAGCTTCAGACACGAGCCAGGGAGGCTCTCGACGGGGCGGGCGAGTGTACACCTGTGCAGAACCGAGGAGAGAAGCGGGTTGGGGCTGTGCAGGCCACACAGACGGCAGCCTGGACGGCAGCCTGGATGAGCCCCTGGCCGGGCGTAGCTGAGAGATTATGTAGGAACCCGTCCAGGGGACTCTGCCCGGCCACTCTAGCCTGCCCGCCCTTCGCGTCATCCCCAGAAAAAGACCCAAATACCAGCAGAAGCAGGTCGTCCCCACTGTCCCTGGGCAGAACGGAACAGCAGGGCTCCACGCCCCGGGAGGGGCAGCTGGGGTGCGGGGAGAGCTCACTCACCAGGGGCAGCCGGCCAGGCCCCCCCAGGGTCCTGGTGGAGACGGCCCGGGGCATCAGGTCTGTGCCCAGAGCCTGCCCAGGCAGAGAAGTCCAGTCGGGCACCCAGGGCTGTGGCAGTGGGCAAGACCACCCAGGAAGAGGGAGGATGGCCGGAGGAGCTACTCAGGGCCGAACCCGGGAGCCTGGGCAGGAGGGCAGGGAGGCCACCAGCTGGTAGGGCCGAGAGGAGCTGCCAGGGAGAGGGGCCGGGAACCAGGAGAGCCTGAGGACAGGAAGGCAAGAGGAGGGCGCCGCCCAAGAGTCAGGCGCGGGGGCACAGGTGCCCCCCTCAGGGAGGGGCAGCCCCGCCGGCTTCCTCCATGAATGGGGCAAGCCTCTCGGTGCCTCAGTTTCCCCATCAGCAACCGGAGACGCCGGGTCTCCTGCTCCTGGGGCCTGTGGGGTGCCCCTTAGGCCTTGCTCTTGTTGTCGGCTGTCATTTCACTCCTCCAGCCCACAGAGCAGGACGGAACAGACCCTGCTACCACAGTGATGAGGGACTGGGGCCCAGAGAGGCTCAGGGACTGTGTCCAGGACACACAGCTGCTGCGGACACGGAGCTCAATCTTCCCTCCACAGCCGCATCAGGCTGGGCAGCCTCCACGGGTCTACTGGGCTTTCAAGAGGGTACTTACTAACTGCACAGGCCGGGGGGGAGGGGCAGCCAGGACGCGTCCTGCAGACACCCATCGGCACCTCTAGAAGAGCAGGCGTAGCCACGAGGGCCCTGACCCACACAGCAGGCCCCCAAGCCCGTCTCCACGTGAGCGCGCATGACTGCCAACCACCCGGAGCACAGGGCGCCCGGCCCCGACCTGACCTGGCCTCGGACTCACCAAGACAGCAAGGCCCGGGGTCCCAGGCCAGGGCCCAGGGGAGGGGGCGGCCAGAGAAACCAGCTATGAAGGTGGGGACAGGGCTGAGGCCGAGACGGGCACCAGTGGCATGGCAGCCACACAGCCTACCAGCCCTGGCTCTGGCCCCCAGCAAGGCCCCAGAGGACAATTCCCTCCCTCCACCCTGCCCAGTCCCTGGCAGCCACTGTGCAGGCCCAGCCCTCCTCCATCCATGGAGGGTCCCCCTCCTGGACTCCAGTGACTCCCCCCAGGGAGTCTTCAAGTTGCTTCCAGAATAATTTCACTGAGACCTCTTTTGAAATGCAAATTCCACCAGGAGGCTGTAGGAGGCCACTGACCCTTGGTGGACCAGCGCCTAGCGACTCAGAGCCTCAGAGCCGGAGCACACAGACTCCCAGGGAGGGCGAGCACGGGGTCCCTCAATCCAGCACCCCTGTGCAGGCGCAGGGTTCTGCCCCAGGGGTCCTGCGGCCATCAGAGACACTGGAGGGACCTCTCCTGTGACTCCACCGGGTGCCCCAGAGGCCCAGCCACTGCCCGGGAGCCAAACACCCAGCCCAGCCCCTCCACCAGCAGGGGACAGCCACCCCCAGGGCTCGAAGATCAGATCATCAGATGGTCTTTGTTACTGCCAGGGGCTCCTCCCCCAGTTCTGGGAAGCATCTGCACACAGTTTGCTTCTGGGGCACAGCTCAAACATGGGCCAGTCCTCACCCACCTGCCCCCCGCTGTTAACCCCAAGCTGGAAAAGCAGGGATTGTTCTTCTAGTTAAACATTTGCTAAGAAAATTCCAGTCCTAAATTTCAAGAGACCGATTTAGCATGACATTAGAAGAGTAAGACACAAGTCGTTTGGGATTATTAACCAGAGACACTTGTGGAAGAAATGAGAGCAGCCCAACCCACCCCCACCAAGCACTGGACCTCCAGCCAAGGTGACTTGGGGTCCCTGCTGGTCTTCACAGGGTGCCAGGGCTTTGTGTGGCCGGGCACTCACTCCCCCCAGGCCACTCTCCCTCCCCCTCCAGATGGCAGAATAGTTTCCAGAATTCAAAGGTGGGAACAAAACCCTCTCCCACCTCAATGTCTCAGCCCCACATGCCCACTGAGCCTCTGGGGTTCTGGGCTCCCATCCCAGGCCTTTGTCCACCAGCTCCCTCCCCTGAAGCTGCCAGCCCGCCTCCCCCAGGTCACACGGGGAGGGGCTGGTGGGCCCTGGGCTCAGCATGGCGCCTGGAAGGAGGGGCTCCGAGCTGGCAGCTGGCAGGTCTCCTTACACAGCTCACCTCTGGGAGTGCTGGTCTCCAAGACGGCAGGAGGCCTCCCCACTGCACACCTGAGCCCCTGCTGCTTGCTGACACCCAGCAAGCCACTGTGAGCTGAGCACTGAGCGTGGCCAGGTCTCCCTGCCCGTCCTCCACTCACACACCCCACAGCACACACTCCCAAGGGTCTGGAGGAGACCAGCTCCAGACCCTCCCAAGACAAGGTGCTGGGGACCTCACAGTAACAAGTGGGCCCCCTCCAAGCACCCAGGGTCCTGAAGAGGACGCAAAGCCCCCTCCCCAATACCGAGCTGACTGCACGCACAAGTCATTCATAATTAAAATCTATTTGGTGCAAAGTCCTTTTAACGATCCTAATCTGCAACCTAAACTCAAAGGAACTCTAAATGAAAGTGTGGCCACTCATTCATTCAACAGACACGAGCAGCCCCATGTGTGTGGGAGGACACCCAGGATGCCAGGGGGAAACCAGTGTTGCCCTCAAGGTGTCCTCATCCTGGTGGGGAGGACAGATGAGCACCATGAGGTCACAGTGTGGAAATGCCATGGGGGAGGGGCACCAAGGTGGGACAGCTGCTGGGTGAGGACAGGAGCCTGCTGCGGCCAGCTCCCGCTGGGACTGGAGACCCACTCCTCTCTCTTAGAGCCTCGTGACCCCGGGAGCTGTGGGTGTCCCTCAGATGGCACTCAGAGACAGTGCTCCACGGGAGGCCACGCCCTCCTCCTAGGCCTCTCAGGGACGCAGGAGTGGTGCGGGGGAGAGCCCCACGAGGCAGCCGAGGCCTTCCTGCTCCACAGCGCTGGTCTCAGGCTGCTGAGATGCACCAATGAAGCCCGTGTGCACACAGGCACGCAGGCCATGTGTGTGTGTGTCTGTGTGTGTGTGTGTGTGTGTGTGTGCAGGTCCTCAGGTGTGGGTGTGCACAGGCAGGTCCTCAGGCAAGCGTGCATGCATGTGCATGTGTGTGTGTGTGCACATGTGTGCAGGTCCTCAGGCAAGTGTGTGTGTACACCGGCAGGTCCTCAGGCGAGCGTGCATGCATGTGTGTGTGTGCATGTGTGCACATGTGTGCAGGTCCTCAGGAAAGTGTGTGTGTACACGGGCAGGTCCTCAGGTGAGCGTGCATGCATGTGTGTGTGTGTGTGTGTGTGTGCAGGTCCTCAGGTGTGGGTGTGTGTGCACAGGCAGGTCCTCAGGCAAGCGTGCATGCATGTGCATGTGTGTGTGTGTGCACACGTGTGCAGGTCCTCAGGCAAGCGTGTGTGTGCACGGGAAGGTCCTCAGGCGAGCGTGTACATGAAAGAGAGCATGCTGGGGTCCCACCTGGTGGGACAACGGCTTGAGTCACTGCACCAGGGTCAGTTCTCAGCGCAGGCCTAGGAAAAGGCTGCTGGGTAGGTCCGCCTGGGCTTAGACGAGGGACCCAGGGAACAAGGGCTCCCTGCCCCACAGCGGGCACTTCCTACAGAACAGCAGCGAGGTGCTCCTGGGCCACCGCTCTTGGCACATGGCATTCAGGAAGGGTGAGGCGGCAGCTCCCAGAGCACCCACACACCTGCACAGGCTGGGCCCCTCCCTGCCGGGTACAGTGACCTCAAGAGTAACGTCAGGACTTCAGTTCTTCCAAAGTGACGATCACGCTCAGTCTGTGACCAGTCTTAGGGATGCTTGGAATCTTAAACCAACAAATAGTTGAAGTCCCCAATTCTTCTAGTCGTCCCAGCCCAGATGGTGACTGGTACTCACCTTGGGGCCACTTATTCCTGGCCCAGTGCTTTCTGAGCTGGAGCCAGGCCCACACCTGTGCTCCAGGCGGAGCGCGGTATGTGAGCACCATGCACACTTGCTAAAGCCAGGGAGAAGGCCTCCAGTGCCCAGGCCTCTGCCAGGTGCCCCTTCCCTCCTCAGGGTGGGCACTGCTGAGAGGGCCCCAGACTGCCCTGAGATGGGGGCGGGGCCAGCACAGCCTCTGCTGTGGCCTCCAGGTCCCAAGAACAGGGAGCCCTGGGGCTGAGCACTGCCAGCTGTTGGGTGGAGCCTGGCCCTTTCTGGTCTCCTTCCCTCACCCTGCAGGGGGAACCCCTCTGCTTCCACCAAAGACTCAGCCCAAGTGAGAAGGATTCTAACTGCAAAGAGCTTCAGGAGTCCACGGCACGTCCCTCCACTGTGCCATCGGGGGCCCTGGTCTCCTCCAGTCAGAAGACACCCTGGAACTCACAGGTCCTGCACCCTAATTTACACTTGAAGCAACAGAGCAGAGGAAGGATTCTCCAGGTCACCTGCAGAGGTGACGCAGGGCTGGGGAGGAACCTGGGCTCCTTGAAGGCCACCTGCAGCCTCCTGCTCTCACGTCCTCATTAGGATGGGAAGAGAAAAGACACCTGCACACTCTAGGGCCGCAGGTATTGCACCCAAAACGCCCCTTTAAACACGAGCTGGGGGATGTACTGAGCCAAGCTCCCCTCCAGGGCCTCGCTCACCTCCGCACAGCGAGCCACAGCCTGCAGACAGACACAGGGATGGGTGGGCACTCCAGACAGACCTGCGAGCCCGCCTCCTGCCGCCCCGCGTCGGCCCATCTGGGCACTGCCTCTGCTCTCAAGAGCAGCCCAGACCCGCTCCAGGGGCTGCACACTGTCCTCCACCCCGTCCAGCTGCAGGCTTCACTCCACCTGCTCCACAGACCAGGCTTCAGAGGGTCAGGAGGCCAAGTGACTTGCCCATGGCCACCTGGCTGGTTAACGACATGCCAAAACGCAGAACCACGTCCACCCAGGAGCATGGACACTGCCCCATGCCCCACTGCTTCTGGTGCACCAGGGACATTTGGGATTGGACCATGCTTTCATGCCTCTGCCCACCAGGTGCCAGTAGCACCCCCTCCCCACAATGTGATAACCAGAGAGTCTCCCGGTGCTGCCGATGCCTCCCAGAGCAAAGTCACCCCAGTTTGAAAACCATTATGCTAGAGAAATCTAGCCAGAAAGTAGTTTTTTGAAGTCTTTCTTATAAAACAGC
Organism: Glaucomys volans; assembly: GCA_020662805.1. Taxonomy (NCBI): domain Eukaryota; kingdom Metazoa; phylum Chordata; class Mammalia; order Rodentia; family Sciuridae; genus Glaucomys; species Glaucomys volans. Next base: position 197,778 of record JAJEJO010002626.1, read on the forward strand.
AAAAAGGAAAAGGACCAGCAGTCACTCTGTCCCCTTTAGCATCTGCAGACAGCAAGGTCGCACCAGTACCCTGCAGGCGCCCTGCAAGGGGTGGGGTGAGCCGGAGCAAAAATGCTCCCAGGGACTCACTGTCCTGGCCTCAGGCTGGACACGTGGGAAGTAGAAGAGAAGAGAAGGGACGGTCAGGGTGCTATGACCACCATGGCCAAGCCGAGCCCTCAGGGCCTCCCCAGGGCACAAGCAGACCCGGGGCTCTGCAGTCGCCCCAGGAGCGAGGCAGCTTCCTGCTCACTCTCCCCAGCCTCACCAGGCAGTTCCTTAAATGGAGGCACCGCAGTGTGAGGACAGCCTTCCTTACACACTTGTGCCTCATTTACATAAACTGCACCAGAGCCAGAGCGTGGGGACGCCTCACCAGCTACAGTCCCCTTTCCCTCCAGCCCCAGCCTTCCTGGCCTCACTCCAGCCAGGCACAAAAATCTCCTCTTTATTTCTCTTTTCCATAAAAATTACCCTCTTGTTTTAAAAACCAGTAGCTTGAGTTGCACTGACCTGGATGTATTTTCTTTAGGGTCAGAACTGGCACTGGGTAAGAGGACAAAGGATTAAAAAGCAGCTGAGAAGGCAGGGAAGCATTTCAAATTCTCCGGGGGAAGGAGGCAGGCCGAGGGGAAGCTGAGCAGGCCTCGCCTGCGTAGCCGCAGCGCCCCTCATCATGTGTCCTCACGCACTGCAGAAGGGGAGGCACCAGGGGTTCCCCTGGCCTGCTGAGCTCCAGGGTGACAGCTGGGTGGGGGCTTGGGGGTCATCTCCTGACACCTGGCTACCCGGGTGCCTACAAAAGCCAATAGTGACCACCACTGGAGACCAGGGCCCAGGTCAGTGCAGGCCAGTTCTCTGTGGCTCTGGGAAGTTCCATTCTGCCCACCATAGAGAGCCGAGGCTGTGCGGACCACAGGCCCACCTAGGCCCCACGCCCTTCTTCTGAGTTAAGCTCTGGGGTGACTCTTGCATTTTCAAGTGTGTCGGAGAGACGAGGCAGGAGAGGCATCTGCAGGGAGCAGCCACCATCTCTGCGCTCAGTGCTGCCTCTTCAGGGAGACCACAGCTCAGGCTGAGTGTGGAGGGCTGAGCCGAGACCCTTCCAGGGTACTTGGTGATAAAGATGATCCATTTCATACATTCACAAAGACAGTGCCTGGGAACTAGCTAGGAAAGACGAACTCCACCCCAACGGAGTGTGCGTCTGAGCAGCCACCATGGGAGGGACAAATCGCGGTGCAGGAGCACACAGCCCAGGGGCCAGTCCACAAAGAGCGCACTAGCAGAGGCCGAGCCATGCCCCCTGCCAGGGCAGCCCAGAGGAAGAGCAGCCACAGCCTCGTGTGGTACGCTGTGCCCGACGGCCAGTGCCAAGGCAGAGAAGCAGGAATCTGCTGGCCCCAACGTGTCTCCAAGACCACAAGATAACTGCCAGGCCCTGGCTGTGTAGATCTTAGCATCCTAAATTCTTGGCTCTTAAAAATAAGCCCGCAGGAGCCGGGCTCCGACACCTAGCATGCCCCTCCTGCGTCAGGAGCTGAGAAGATCCCACCGGGCTGGGAAAAGCCTTAGGCCCGTGGTGGTTTGACGGGCTGACAGGTGTCAGTGTGAGTAACTTCCAGATACACCACACTTGCTTCCCCAGAACAAGCGTGCAGGAAGCTGCCGTTCAAACAGGCTGTGACATTCTGCAGCTGAGAGCACAGTTCCCACGGAAACCACATGATCAACGATGCTGCGTGCACCACTACGCTGCAGCATGCTTTCTTGTGGAGCAGTCCATGGAGGACTTACACGATCCTGGACCGACCACCGAAGGGAGCTGTTAGCCGGTACCAGAAACAGTGGTCAGTCCCCAGGTGGTGAGCACCTCTGGCACCTGCCAGAACCCAACATGGACCTCCCCAGAGGAAGATGACAGCATCCTAGGCCTCGCACCAGTCCTACGGTTATGGAGATGCAACGTCTGGCACACGAAAGCCACCAGGCACACACGGAGACCTGGACACATGGACAGACACAGAGACGGCCAGAAACAGACCATGGAGAAGCCATAGAACACGCCAAGCACAGGCGCAGGGACTGCTGCACGCCATGTTCAAAGAGGTGGGAGGACTGACACGGTCCTAAGACCCGGTGACCACAGAAAAGAATAGGGCGCATCAGAAACACAACCAAAGGAAATTCTAGAATGGAAAAACACAACGGCCAAAATTAAAAACTCAACTGCTAAGAAAACTAGTAAACTGGAAAAAAGGTCAAAAGAGAATCTTCAGACCAAGCAAAGTCAGAAAAAAGGGTACACACAGCACTGACCCCCACTGAGCTTCAGCCAGCCCTAGGAGTCCTTTAGTGACGCATTACTACTCGACTGACCACACTTTCAGACACGCTGAGCCTGTCCTCTGGGCTCCCTGTTGCGTCCACTTGCCTAACCATAATCACATCAGCTTCGTGGTGAGCCCGGGCATCCAGCCAGCCAAGGGCTCCCCTCTCTCTCTATAAGGTTGCCTTAGCTGCTCTGGGCTGCTTTTACTTACATATCAATGTTAAAATCAGCTTATTAATTTTTCAATTTTTCCTAAAAATCCTGTGGGTTTTGATTAATAACACACTGAACATATACACTAATCTGGGAGAAATGACATCTGTACATGATGAGCCTTCTAATCCATGAACATGGCTAAGTCCTCCATTTATTTAGGTCTCTTTGAATTTCTCTCAATTATTTTTATAGCTTTTTTTTGCAAACCTTTTTATTGGATTTGCTCCTTAATTCTCATTATTTGATATGTTTATGCTATGACAAATAAAACATTTCATTTCATTTTCCATTTACCGTGCCAGTAAACAGAAACGCGCTTGGATTGATGGAGTGAGTATCCAGCAGTTGCTGAAAGCACTTACCATCTGCATCACTCATCTACTTACTCCTTGGGTTTTCGCTGTGTGTAACCATATCACCTGTGAATAGTAGCAGTGTTTCAATGTTTGTAACTTTTTTTCTTGACTTACTTCATTGGCTAAGATTTCAAAACAATGTTACATACCTGGGATTTAATACAATGTCTGGCAAACACAAGGCACTAAATGAGTATCACCTGGTAGATGAATAACTTAAATGTTCACGTGGAGCCAGAAATGAGCTAACTCATTACCAACAGCAAGTTGGTCACCACAAGTCTCTGGGCAACATTTAGCTCTTGGACTTCATGCCAGGAGATCCTAATCCTACTTGGAAGCAAATGAGCAAGGGCTACACAAGACCTGAGAGCCCGGGAAAAACACACTTGGCTACAAATAAGAGAAGAAAACAGGGAAAGATAAAATAATTGAAAGGAAGAAATAAAACCTCCGTGATTTGGAATCAGAATGGCACCTCTCCTGGAGAAGTCAACGGGGAAGTCACCTTAACTTCCAAGGGCCTGACAAGGTAGCTGGGTGCAAAATCATCAGATAAAAGAGCAGTACTTCCAACACTCAGCAAGAGCCAGGCAACATGTGAGGAGAAAAAAACACCCTTTTGTGACAGCAGTGTAACCCACAGGTTCCTAGAAATGAGCCTAAAACGCAGTCCGAATGTGGGGAGCATGATTATTCTACTTAAGCACATAAAAGATGACATCGAGGAGAGAAGAGACAAACATGCTATGTTTCCAAACAGAAAACAGCATGACATCTGCAGAAACATGCCCCTTCTCCCCACAGGGCATGAGTTTCCTGCGGCTGCTCTAATAAACTCCCAGAAGCTTGGTGGGTTAGGACAGCAAGAAGTCATGCTCACAGCTGTGCAGGTCGATAGCCCACGATCAAGGTGTCGGCAGAACTGGATCCTTCCAGAGCCGCTGAGGGAGAACCTGCCCAAAGCCCCTCTCCCAGCAACCCCTGGTGCTCCTTGGCTTGTGGCCTGGGGTACCCCATCCATCCCCATCTGCACACATCCTCCTCTGCTGTGTTTCTCTGCCTTCTCTTCTCTTGAAAGAACTTGCCATTGGGCTGGGTGCGGTGATGCACACCTGTAATCCCAGCACTTGGGAGGCTGAGGCAGGAGGACCGCGAGTTCAAAGCCAGCCTCAGCAACTTAGTGAGGCCCTAAGCAACTCAGTGAGACCCTAAGCAACTCAGTGAGACCCTGTCTCTAAATAAAATGCAAAATAGGGCTGGGGATGTGGCTCAGTGGTGGAGGGCCCCTGGGTTCAATCCCCAGTACCAAAATAAAAAAATAAATAAATAAAATAAAATAAAAAAGAACTTGCCATTGGGTTCACAGCCCACCCCAATCCAGGATGATCTCATCTCCAGACCCTCAGCTTACGTATATCTGCAAAGATCCTTTTTCCAAATGAGGTCAGATTCACAGGCTCTGGGTGGGCAGCGGGCTACCTTGGAGGCGCACTATTCAACCCGCTGCACAAAGTGATCCATAAGCCCAATGTTATTCTCGCCAAAACTCCGATAGGATTTTCTTTTTGAACTAAACAGACATTGATGCCGTACGTACTAAGTGCACACAGACAAGAGCGGCCATGAGAACATCGCAAGAAAACTGGGAAGAAGAGGAGGAACTGAACTCCACTGGCTTCTGGAATGTGCCAGAATGTAACAGCAAAGCAGGAAAAGCAGCCTGTGCAGTAGGACGAACAGCAACATGGAGAGAGGAGTCCTCCCCTCCTGCGGCCGTGCAATGCACTCGTGGTGACAGAGGCAGAGGGGCGCTCTTCAAATAAAAGGTATCAAAACAAGTGGAGAAACCTCCACCGTGCCCCTCCCCAAACGGCCTCAAAACACACTAACATCAGACAGGAAAGAGTTTGATACTAAATGCTAAACCCCAAACTAGAAACCAGGAAGGAAGATTAAGGCAGGGTGGGAGCTGGCAGGCCCCACGGGAAACAGGAACAGCCAACAGGAGAAGCCCACCCTCGGAATCGGAGACAGGCGGGAAATGAAGAGCTGGCCATTCTGCCCAGCAGACTGGCGGGAGGTTCAGAGGATGATGATGCCAAACTTGAGGGAAATGCAGATTGACGAGCTTGCATACCAGGGGCAAGACAGCCTTGGAAGGGGCAAGACAGCCTTTGATAATTTGATCCAAAATTAAACAGGACATATCCATTGACGCAGCAAGTCCACTTCCAGAAATCTACTTTCGAGAAGCTTTAGCTGACTCTGCCTAGACTGTGCCTCAGGAGAGTCCCTGCCTTCTTACGAGAAGCCTCAACCTTCCCGTGTCCCCGGGGCAGCTGGCACTGTACCCAGCAGCCAGCCCGCACGCTCCTGGCCACTCCCAGCACCTCTGCTTTCACATCTGAGAACCCCAGCGCCAGGTACCACGGACCCTGCCAGGTCCTGGCACAGGCCAGCCCCCTGCTGGCTTCTTCTGGACTGCAGGACTTGACACCCCTCCACTGCCTGCAAATCCCCTCCCCCAAAACCCAAGGCTCTGCCCCCTCAGTTCCTCCAAACACACCAGGTCCTATGGGTGACCAGGTCACCTCAGCGCCCCTTCTGCCACCCTGAACGTCCACCTCCCCCTCACTCCTGGCTCAGCAGTGACCTCTCCCACCAGGCCAGGCACAGAGGCTCCCGTCTTCCTGGTCACCCCAGCAGGAACGCCGACCTCACAGGACAGACCAGAACATCGCAGGGAACCTGGTGCTCCCCTGAACTGCCTGTTGAAAGTGACCTTTTCTGTGTAGCTGCTGAGGTCCCCTTCCCCCAAGGCCTGAGATTACATTTACAGAGGTGGCGGTAACCATGGAAACTGGCAGCCCAGCACAGGCTGCGGATGGTTGATGGGTAACCAGGGGGACAATGACAGTGCCTCTGTGCTTATTCAGATGATGGGGGCGGGCTGCATGGAAGTCCAGCACAAAGGCCACTGGCAAAGTGATGCAGGCTCCAGAAGCTTCCAAAGGGGTGTAAATGACACCCATAACTTCCCACAAAAGAACAGAGGCCACCGGGCCACACCTGTGCTTCTTGATCTCCTCGGGAATTTACAACAGGCCTTTCGTCTGATGTCACTTTTCTTAAAAAGTTCTTTATAACAACTATCTGGTCAGTATCTGGGCCTCAACTCTGGTCTCAAAAGGAGACTCGCCAGGGGTCCCGCAGCCTGGTTTTCAGGAGCTGAGTGGAAGTCTGCCTGGAAGCCCGTGGCTGGAGGCTTGGCCACCCCGACTCCCTGCCCTGGGGCACAGCTGTGCTGTGGCACGCCTAGCTGGGCTGCCCAGGGGGAGCTGGAGACCAGCCGCAGGTGCCACACACGCCGGTCACAGGGCTTGGACCCCTCCTCCCCCGGGGAACTAAGATGCTACATTTTTTAAAGACCAAACATGACCTCCTTTGATACTGGAACACCTCAGATGAGAAATAACTAAACAATCTTTCCATGAACTTGGAGAGTAGCTCCCCCAAAGAAACGTCCAGGTATTTTTGACCCCCTCTGGCATAGCCCTGAGCTCCCTTGGCTTGAAGAAAAATCAGGAATGGCAGGGGAGGGAGGCCTGCAGGTGGGAGCCCCGTGGGCCTCGCCCGTCCTGGGGGAGCAGGAGGCCTCTTCCACTCCTCCCAACCACTCAGCAACTCCCCAGCGCGCTTTACTGGAAACCTGCAGCGGGAGCCCCGGGGACCCAGGCACGCTGCCCAGCCCTGAGCCCCGGCTCTGCACACACCTGCGGAACAGGTCCCACAGCTCCATCTGTCACATGAGGGAACCAAGGTTCGCAGAGGCTGAGTGACAAGCTGCAGGTCACCCGGCAAGGGACACCCAAAGCCCACGATCACATCACCGCGATCTCCTGTCTCTCTCCGCCTTTCTCTTTAACTATCAAACAGACCCTGCCCAAATCAGGCACAGGGCTGCTCTACAGGACACGTGCTGCCTAAGAGGCAGTGGGGGCAGCCTGACGAGGAGGCCGGACTCTAAAATGCCCCAGACGCCTTCAGTGTCACGTCACGTGCAGGAAGTTCTGGATTTGGAAGCATTTCGTGTTTTCAGATCAGGGTTGATCAACAGATAGATATTCTGAAATCAGGACAACTCCAAAATCTGAAATGCGGGCCCCAAGCATTCTGGGTAAGGATACACGGCCGTGTGGGGACGCCCGACTGCACCCCAGGGCACCTGCTTGGCATCTGAGAGGCTCCAGTGGAAAGGGCCCACCCCAGGTCCCTGCCGGGGCAGCCCCACCTCTGCCCCACTCTCTCCAGTAGCACAAGAGGCCTCGGATGGATGAGTCTCAGCTCAGGGGACAGCTGGGGCCTGGGCCTCGAGAGCAGGACTGCTCCCTGTCACCCTCTCCTCCCAGACACTACTAGGGCCACAGAAGGTCATGGTCAGAGTGGGAGCCAGCACTGAGCCCTGTGCGCTCCTAAGGAGAGTCTGTCTGGGGGTTGTTAGCCCCAGGCTCCTGCGCCCTCTGTCCCTCAAGGTGCACAGGACGTGGGGAGGACCCAACAGATGACCTGTCCCTCGACAACTGGAGGCTCCTGAGACCTTCCAGAGAACAAAATTAACTGTGGGTCCAACACAGAGGCTAGGCCGGGTGAGTCCTCCTCGGACCTGCGAGGGCGCACCGCCGTCCCGTCACCAAGCAAACCGAGGGCTCAGGAGACAGAGGCAGAATGGAAAAGCCCCTTCCCACCAAAAAACATCCAAGCCTGACCCGGTGAGGCACAAAAGCCTTTGCAGCAAGTGAGCAAGTTGAACAAACAGCTGCACCAGAGGTGCCCATGGAGGGGAGGCAGCGACCTCCCCGAGAGGCGGGTGGCGAGGCATGAAGGCAGACCCCGCCCAGGAGACCCCACACTGTGCGTGTGGCTGGGCTGGGTGTGGTGCTGGGACACTTGCCTGGCACCTGCGAGGCCCTGGTTGGCCCTGGGTGTGACACTCAGCGCCACTCTAAATAAATAAAATAAAAAGATCCACTGACAACTAAAAACACATATTTTTAAAAAACCGATTGCTCTAACTAGTCAATTCTTTCTTTAAAAAAAAAAAAAAAAAAAAAACAACTATGCACTGTCCCTACAGAGGGGTGTGCAGATCAGTAAGGAAGCCGGCTATTTACAGGGTGAGGATGAGAAAGGACGAGAAAGATCTCTCCATCCCACAATGACGAAAGCACGGGGCGGGGGGGGGAGGTCTCCACACACTGCCGGCTCCAGAACAATCACAACAAACTGCCCGTGGCCCCCGGCCCAGGCCACCAGACCAAGGCCCCCCACCAGGGCCACCCCAACTCCACGAGCTGCAGCTCCTCTGACTCCAAAGCTCCGCCTTGGCCCAAGGGGTCAACACCTGGGCACCATTTGGGTCACAGCAGTCTGAGGCACGGGTCCTGCCACCTGCCTGGCGCCCCCCTCACCACCCTGTCCTCCATCAGGAAGTCCTGCACCACGTCTCCCATCCCTGAGAAGGCCCTCATCCTGGGTCCAGACACCCCAGCAGAAGCAGGTGGCCCAACGCGTTTGTGGGGGTGACAGCCCTGACTGCAGGAAGCCTTCTCAGACCCCTCGACCAGACCCCCACCCCTGGCTCGTGCTCTGGCCTGCATGTGGCCCCACTGCTCCAGCCACGGTGGCAAGCTGACCTGGGTGCTGACCGTCCAGCTGGGCAGCAGCTTCTGGAAGCAGACCAGCTCTGGTTTTGAGTCTGTAGGACGCAGGTGCTCACAGGATCTGCGAGGAGCAGGGGGCGGGGAGGCGCCAGGCTAGCTGGCTCTGCTGTCCTCCCTGCTCAGTGTCCCGCCCTGGGCTGCCTGCCCTCCCTGCCTGCCCTTCCCAAGAGCCCCTTTGTTGTCTGGCATTTCTCACAAGAAATGTCCGGCCCCCTCCCCGCTGAAGGACCTTGCTTACTTGCCAAATTCCAACTGTCCCTTGGGCCCCTTGGAAGTGGCCTCCCGAGCTCTTGTCTCCTCTCTGCCTTGGGCATCCCCTGAGACCACCCCATACATGGCCACCCCAACTACATGAGCCACGGCTCCACGGACTCCCAAGGCTGCAGGGCCCTTCGGAGGGAACCTAGGAAAGCCAGGTGTCCATGAAGGCGCCCCTGCGGATCGTCAGCACAGGTCCCCAGGAGGCGCCCGGCACCTGCGGGCAAGGCTGTTTTTAAACTCTGAGTTTCCCACGCCTGAGAACCTGGGACAGACAGGCCGCTGGCCAGCTGTGCGGGCTCCAGCTCCTGCCGCCTGGCCACTGCTGACAGCCACCTCCCTGCGTGCCTGGGCCCCTCCCGTCACACGCCTCGAACTCTGGCCAGCAGGGTCCCTCAGTGCTCGGCTGCTCTCTGCACCATGGGCGGGAACGCCACGGCCCCCCTCCACCTGCTGCCCTGGTCCTGGCCAGGCGTCGGTACCCCCCACCTGCTCCTGGGAAAGGACGGACACCCTGCTGTCCCCATGACCAAGTCCTAGAGGGGACCGAGCCAGCCAGGGTCACAGACGCCACAGGAAGGGGCGGAGCTGCAGCCTTGAGGTGGCATTCCAGTGACCCTGGCACCATGGCACTGTAGGTGGCTCCTTGGAGCCCTCCTCGGATGAGGAGGGGGCCCAAGCCACACAGCCAAGTGGGTTTGGCCAAGCCAGCCTCCTGCTCACCAGGAGCCCACGGGCCACAGGCCACCCTGGCCATGACCACTCTGTGCTCTGACAGTGCCCCGGGCCAAGCCCACTGGCCATCCGTACTGGGCCCCTAGAGATCTCCTCAAGATCCCCCGGTGCTGGGGACCGTGCCAGGTCCAGGACGGGCTTTCCTCAGAGCGCACCCCAGCTCTGGGGTGGCTGTCCACGGGGGAGGAGGGCCCAGAGACTCAGCAACGTCTGGAGAGGTTCTGGGTTGTTCCCCGGGGTGGCGGGTACCACTGGCCTCTACGGTGGATGGAGGCAGGGACGCTGCTGAGCAGCCTGCAGTGCCCAGGAGGGCCCGCCACAGAGAACCACCCCGCATGCCCAGTGCTGAGGGGCACCCCACTCTGGACAGAGGGCACACAGAGGGTCCTCTACTGACGGAGCTGTGGCCCATCTGGTGAGGAACCAGGGACCCAGGGCACCCTCCACGCCTCCTCAGACAGAGCTGCCTTCCCGCTACACACACAGCACCCCTTGGCTGTGGGCAGCGGTGGCAGGAGGGGGCCCCCACACTCCCACCGTGGGGCTGGAGACAGTGCGGGGGGCAGGGGGACCACCCCTGTCCAAGGTGAGTGGGGACAAAATGAGAGAGGCACAGACACTGGCTCTAAAACCAGGAGCGGGCTAGCAGCTGCGGACAGCCCAGGTGGCCCCCCGGAGTCTGTCTCGGACCACTAAGGCGAAGTCATCCCAGCGAAGGACTTCCAGCGTGAGATCCATGGCTTCTGTCAAAGGGCCCCGCACTGAAGCACTTCAGGGCAAGCAACCAGCTGCCCCGTCCCTCATGAGGCTGGAGCGCCCGGGCCAGGTCTTCCCCGGAGGCCACTAAAGAGCCTGACGCACAAACAGTCCTGAGGGCCACTGTCCCTTCAGTGGGAGGGCCCCAGAGGTGCCACCCATGGGCTCAGGGCGCTCACCGCCATGCCCACCCCTGTGCCCTCCAGGGCCTGCAGAGCAGCGGCGTTGGGAGCAGCCCAGGTGCTGCCACACAGTGGGCCACACAGTGACTGCCCCAGAGGACGGGGAGGCCACCTGCCTCCTGGCTGACCCGTGGCCCACCAAAGTCAGAGGCACAGCGTGGAAGAAGAGCCACTTAAAACAGACCTAAGGCCAGTGGGCACTGTCTCTGGGCCTGGGGACTCCTTGCTTTCTGCTTTTTGGTATTACAGAATATTCTAAAGTGAGCAGTTTAATCTTTGTGAACAGAATAGACAAACTATTTTTGTTCTGGAAAGCAATTTCAAGCGCACAAAATAAAGCTCGAAAAAATTAAAACACAGGCTGGGCGCAGCGGTGCTCACCTGTAATCCCAGCGGCTCGGGAGGCTGAGGCAGGAGGATCGCGAGTTCAAAGCCAGCCTCAGCAAATTAGTGAGGCCCTAAGCAACTCAGTGAGACCCTGTCTCTAAATAAAATATTAAAAAAGGGCTGGGGATGCGGCTCAGAACTCCTGGGTGCAATTCCTGGTTCTACAAAAAACTAAACACAGAGTGCTGGGTTTCAGGTGGCACTCCGGGTTCTGCTCTTACGACAGCACAGCCAGAGCTGGCTGCACGTTCTCCAGGCCAAGGGCAAGTCCACCACGCTGGCCCAGCCCTCTGGTGCCTGCACCGAGCAGACTTAGACCAGCTCCAGCCAGCTGCTTGGTGGCCATGGGCTCCTGCCACACGCATGCCCCAAGGCTCTGAGACACCCGCTGGGAGCAGCAGCTTGCAGCATGGCTCTCCCAAACAGCACCACGAGCGGCAAATCTCTCTGCACTATGCTAACCAGGCTGACGTCTGAGCATACTGTCGTTCATTCAGTCAACAAACACTGACAGCACCTTGACATTGGGCCAGGCTCCTGCAGCACAGGCACCCAAGACCCCTAGACGTGAGTGACTCCGGGCAGTGGGGTTGACTCTCTACAGTTCCACGCGCCCCTAGGGGCTGCAGGTGTGGTGGGGCCGCCCAGGGGGCTGTGCTGAGGGCAGGAGGAGGGTCAGAGTTGGTGGGGGCCCCCAGGCAGACAGCTCAGGATGAGCAGCCTTTGCAGCTGACGTGTGCCACCAGCTCTGAGCGCTCTGGTCTAGGTGGGCAGACACAGTGCCCGGCCCTGGGCTCACTGCTCAGCTGGGGGCTACGCAGGCGCGTCGCCTGAGCATGCTCGCTTTCGTTTCCCCCAGCACCAGCTCTTTCACCAGCTCTTTCCATCAGTCGTGACCCTTCACCCCTGCTGCCTCCAGGACAGCCATGGGGTCCTGGGGTCCCTAGCTGCCAGGAGCCTTGCCCTCACTCAGCCCAGGGCCCCGGTGCCGGGCTCAGAGCGGGATGACTGTGAACAGCACGAGATCGCAGCTCTCGTGCCCCAGTCATCTCCCCGGCCAGCATCCCAGTGACCAGCAGACGGCCAGGAGGCCACTGAGACAGGGAGGGGCCTCCCCGAGTCACACCTGCACAGCGGCCTCCCAGGATCCCACCGCCTGGGCCAGTGGGAGGCTGCAGACCGAGGCTGCAGAGGGGAGGCAGGTACCACTGGCCTCTACAGTGGGACTGCCACCCTCTGATGACGGACAGTGGCGCGAGGCCTCTGGACAGCTGCACCACATCCCCTAGGGGATCTCGGTCTCACAGTTCACCCTGACCAACCCGCACGCCTGTCCGTGGCCAGGCACCCAGGAGGCAGGGACGGGGGAGGTCTGCACAGCGCAGAGGAGAGCCCTCGGACCCAGCCCTCCTCTGCCAGAAAACCTCCCGCAAAGAGCAACCTGCAGCCCCCGCGGCCCAGCTGGGCGACTGCCTGTGGGCGGTGGTCACCTCCCCGGACCCCCAGAGCCTCCCAGGAGGTGCTGAGCTACAGCCGGAGGACGCACTCCCGGGACAACCAGACTGCTCAACCGTCCTACACGTCACTGGTCACAGCTCCTTCCTGGCATGTCCACACTGCCCTCCCCTCCAGGCCCCCCTGAGGCCCAGCTTGGAGGGGCACCAGGCCGCCCAGAGCAGGTCAGCAGAGTCCGCTGCCAGGCTCCGGGCTGGACCAAGGGCAGGTTCAGGAGCACCCCTGGGGTGCAGGGCTGAAGGGATCAGGGGTCAAGGGCCAGAGCGGGAGACTGGGGTGGTGAGCTGGGGCTTCTCACCAGGCCCAACCCAGGGTCCCAGCATGTAACTGTCACTCCAATCATCCTGAGCAGAGGGCCTGGTAGGACAAAGATGTGGCCGGAGGACACCGCAGCAGCATCTGTGCGTCCTCTGCGACCCCCGAGGGAAGGAGGAGGAGGCAATGGCACAGCCCACACCTCCCCAGACCAGTCTGACTCCACGGCCCTCCTCCCTCAGCAACGATCAGCCAAACCTGGAGCAGAATCCCCCTGGGCAGCCAGGAGCCTCTGCTGACGGAGCCACCTGCCCGGCCCGCCTCACTGAGTCATCCCCACGCCTCCAGGAGCACAAGCCCCTGCAAGAAGAGGCCTGGGGCGCCCGCGCTGCCCCAGGAAGCCTGCCTGCACCCATCAGCCCAGCCCAGGCCTAGGGGGAGCACCCCAGACCCACCTGCGCAGCCTGGGCCGCAGACGTGGCTGCGTCCTACACCCCGGCCCCTCAAGTGCGGGCAGCAGCCTGACCCTGGCCACCCCCTAGACAGCACACAGAGGAGCCCGACCGCCTCCCAGGCAGCAGCAGGACACACCCTTGCACAGCCCGGGTGGCACAGGCACTTCACCAGCAGCCAGTCCTGCGGCCCCTGCCCACCCACTCCCAGCCCCCCACCAGGCAAGTGGCCCAAGACCCCCACCTGGGCCCTCTTGGGGGCACAGAAGAGCTGGGACCACAGCCCACAGGTCCCTCCTCAACAGACAGCTGCTGAGCAGACACCCAAGCCACGTGGGGGAGGCAGCACGGCTCCCAGGTGTTTCCTAAGCTAAAAAGAGAGTGGCTCGCCCTGAACACAGGCTCCCAAGGCTGTCCACAGGAAACAGGAAAGATGGCGTCTGCATCACCCTGGAAGGGCGGCTGGGGGAGGGCCGAGCCTGAGCCCGGGACAGTGCTCAGGGCTGCAGGACAGGCCCACTGGGGAGCCAATGGACAGGCCTCCCTACACGCAGTCCTCAGCACGGGACAAACCAAGATCCCTGACTCGAAGGTTCCCATCTGCAGGACAATCAGGCTCCCAGCAGCCAGGGTGGGGTGGTCAGCCCCTGCCACAGGGTCAGCTAGACCACTCAGCCCATTCTGGGGGACCCCAGCACTGACCCCCATCCATGAATGCAGGAATGAAAAGCCTTCAAAATGGCCCCATCCTACCAGGAAGGAAGGAAGAAAACACAGACGGTCATGGAGGACCTGGGTCCCAGCAAAGGTAAAGAATCCTGGCAGTCGAAGAAGCACCCTCTCAGCCATCCAAGGGGGTGACGTGGACACGCTCACTGGAATGCCCACGATGGCCCAAGGAGAAGACAACCTGAGGCACCCTGTCCAAGGCGGTGCTGTTGGAAACACCTCTTGTGAATACGGAGGAAACGCTGCTAAAACCCTCTCCTCGCTAATTACCATTCCTGGGGGGCGAGACTGCAGGTTCTTTCTTCTCAGCCCCCCACAGTAACTGTGGAAAAGTCAGGAACCGTGTCATTACTGAAGCTGGCATGTCTCCGAGCTCCGCTCTGCGAAGTGTGAGGCGGGAGGCCTGAACGCCGCCTGGGCCGGAGCCTCCCTGGCTGGTGGGGGCCCTGGGCTCCCTGGGAGGAAGGGCCTCCCGCTGCAGAGGCTGCAGGACAGTGGTGGGAACAGGCTCCTGGTGGTCACCCGTCAGGAGGTGGGTCACCTGTGTGCAGGTGCTGGAAGGCTGGAGGCAGAGGAGGGTGGGAGAGGCAGCGGGAGAGACTCCCTCTGGGCCTCGGCCCCGCAGCCCGGCGAGACCCTTCCTGCTGGAGTGCCCAGCACGCTGTTTCCCCGCTGGGTACGGACGGGGTCCTCTGTTAATAAATCAGCTCTCCAAAGGCAGGGCAGTGCGAGGACACCCCGAGCCGGGCTCCCCTGGGCGAGGGTCCGGCCCCGCTCTCCTGGGCACGCTCGCCCTCCCGGCCGGGGCCTGGCTCCCTGGAGCAAGCCAGCAGGGGCGGGAGCCCAGGCCTGGACCCCAGGAGGGAGGAGGTGGTGCCGGGGCCGGGCACACAGCAGGACCTCACGGAGGCCAGGAGCAGCAGGTGACAGTGCAGAGGCCACCTCTACAACGTGGCATTTGTCCTCTGGGCAAGCGCAGCCCAAGTGGCCAGCAGGCTCCAGGTCTGGGACCTGCAGGGATGGGGTGAGGGCCTGGGCAGGGCCGGCCTCCATGGAGGACTCTCAGAGAGGACTGCAGGTAGGAGCCCGAGGCCAGGGCTGAACCGAGGCCAGGGCTGAACCGAGGCCGGAAACGCCCGCTGCGCCCAGGAGGGCGTGGGACAGACACCCAGCCGGCAGCAGGCGCAGCAGCGAGGCACAGGTGACAGCCCACAGCAGGCCTGCGCCCGGTGGTCAGGAGGGCCTCGGGCTCCGGGCACAGGCCAGAGCAGCCGGAGGTGACCACGCAAGAGGCTTCAGGACGAGGGCAAGGGTGACCAACAGGTGACCAACGGGCTGGTTTGCCCAGGATTGTCCATCTTAGCACAGAAAGCCCAGGTCCTCAGCCCCCAGCCTGGGCGAGCGGGGACCCCAACAAGGCTTGGAGGCGGGAGGGGAAGGCCAAGGCCAGGCACTACCCAGGCAGCCCTGGGCTTCTCCCCGACAGGCAGGCGGGTGAGGACCTGACCCTGGGCCACAGCCGCCCAGTCCCTCCAGCACAGCGCAGTCCTGACTCCCTTCCTGCTGGCCGTCCCCACGCCACCAAAACCCGCAATCCCTGTTTGGAGAGATCAGCACTTCTGGTGACTTGTCCATGTCCCTCAAGTTATCAACAAAACAAACCAAAGTGACATTCACTTGAAAGTTACCACCTGACTTTAAAAAAATGTTTCTTTAAATATACAATCTAAGGGTGTCAAAAACGTCGTGGACCAGACGGCAGAGATGGCAGGGTGCTGCCCACACAGGTGGCACCCGGCTGGACATGCTGAGCAGGGCCACGGGGTCACAGGGGCCCCATGTGGAAGCCTGGCTGTTAGCTCGTCTCCGCCACCTCGACACCCGGGCCACCTCACTTTGCCACTCAGTGCACCCGGCCAGTCAGCCTGCCCCACGCCTGGCAGGCTTGTTTGACCCCTCCTCAGGCCCTGGGCACCCTGAGGTGGGCAGGGAGCGGAGGCTGCTCACGGCGGCCACGCAGCGGAGGTCAGCAGGAAAGGCAGGCAGCTGGGCTGACCCCTCTCGGCCTCCACCCCGCCCCAGACCCCTGCAGCAGATGCCCACCCACGAACGCCACCTGAGCCCTGTGCCAGGGCTGGCTACATCATGAGGTGCCCTTTCGCTTCGTAAGCAGGTCGTGAAGGAAAGCCAGGTCCGGGAGGCTGGGCTCAGCCATCAGAAAGCAGATGAGACTCGCTGCAGGAGCGGAAGACGAATCCAGAGTCTCCTGGCATCCAGCAAGGCAGGCTTTCTCCCCAGGAGTCACTGCTCAGAGGGACAAAGTGCCCTCCCCAGCCCCACTGCCTCAGTACCCCTGCAGAAAATGGAGCCACCAGATACAAAGCCAGCCCCCAAGTCTGGGCGTGGTGGCACACACCTGTAATTCCAGTGGCTCAGGAGGCTGAGGCAGGAGGATCTCAAGTCCGAGGCCAGCCTCAGCAACTTAGTGCAGCCTCAAGCAACTTAATGAGCCCCTGTCTCAAAATAAAAATAAAAAGGCTGGGGATGAGGCTCAATGGTGAAGTGCCCCTGGGTACAGACCCTGGTACAAAAACACAAAAAATCGGGCCCTGAACACCCGGCCCAGTTTTATACCGTCCCAAGTTCCCTTCTAGCTCAAAACGCAGCGGACCAGAGAGAACACCAACACAGCGGGGGAAACGGAACCCCGCCGCAGGCACGAGGGGCTCCCAGGCCAGACCAGCCCCGCGCTCCCACCCAGGCCAGGAGCCCCCTGCTGCGGGCCCGTCTCCCAGCGGACTCCACCAGGCTGCGTCCAGGAGGCCGAACAGTCACAGCTGGGCCCGCCCGTTCCCAGCCAGGTGCCCGAGCAAACGCCCTAACTCATGGCAGGACTTCCTTCCTGCACACACACGTGCACTCCTGACCTCCGACGGCCACGTGCTGGACGGACAGGAAGCCTCCCAGAAAAATAAACCTTCCTATTTTCCATTCTCTCTTTGAAGATACGGGCACTTTCAATGACACGCTAGAATGTTCCATGCTTATGAGAACCAAGTTAGAGAGGAACTCGCGCTGCCAGGACGCTTGGCTTCAGGACCCGGGGACAGGGGGGCACAAGCAGGACGCTTGGCTTCAGGACCCGGGGACGGAGGGGGCACAAGCGGGACGCTTGGCTTCAGGACCCGGGGACGGAGGGGGCACCAGCGTCCTACAACACTCTCCACACAGCGCCGCTCACCAGCCCTGCAGGGCCCCTGCAGCCTTCGCCCCAGCGTTTCATAAGTTATTCAGGGAGTGGGAAGCCAGGGGACCCAATCAACAGGGGCCTTATCCCAAGCAACACTCGATCTATTCAGAGGACAAAGGAGCAGGGTCCCCGAGCACCACGTGGCTCTGTAACCAGGGCGACGGTGCTGTGTTTCGGGTGCTCAAAGGAAAACTGGGCATCTGATCTGGGCGCATGCCCCTCTTCCCATACCCGGGACGCCCTCTCCACCGTCATCCTCTGAGAGACGTCACGCCAAACCGCTTGAACGTATCAAATGCAAGAGAGAAACACACCCAAGCCAGCACACGCACCCTGGCCCGGGACCCAAGGCTCAGTCCTGAGGGGAAGGAGCTGGGCCCTCAGCCACCCAGAGCAGAGGGTCCGACACAGAGCAGCTGCAGGCTCGCCCGCCACCTCCACTTACTTCCTCTCCCCCAGGGGTAGGTTCAGGGGCCTGAATCCCTGACGCATCTCCCTTCCTGGGCTGGGCTGCGAGACTTGGGACACCCAAGGATCCAGGAACTCCTGCCCCTAAGACAGGGGGTCCCAGACCCTGAGGCAAACAGAGGAGCCCCGCGCCCACACAGGTGCCTCCAACGGGGTCCCGCCTCGCTCCTGGGCTTTCAAGAGACATGGCACCAGGAGCTCCTCACGCACAGCTGAGCAACCAGAGGTGTGTCCAGACACGAGAGAATGTGCGCCGTGTCCTCTCCGCCATCTATGGCAGGAAGTGGGTCAAGAGTCTGGAAGAATGTGCAGAATGAAGAGTGACCTGAGCCCTGGAGAGGACCCCGAGGACAGCAGTGCCCCCCGGACAGGAGGGTGGGGGCCCTCAGCCACTCCTGCTCTGGTCAAAACCACCTAACCCCACAGCAGAGCCCTACTCCCACGCCCCCGCCACCTGAGGGGCTGCAACACGTGACCCCCAGCCCCGGCCCCACCCTGCTACTCTCTCGCCCTGCACGTTGCAGAAGTGGGCGCCTGGCACCTCTCGTCTGACTCGTTTCAACTGAGCAGAATGTCCTTGAGGCTCACCATGTCACCCCAGGTGGGAGTGTTCCTTCCTGCTATGGCTTGGATGCGAGGTGCCCCCGAAAAGCTCAGTGTTAGGCAGGGCAGAAGGTTCAGCTGCAAATTGATTAGATTGGGAGAGCTGAGACCTGATCAGTGGCTTGATCCACAGGATGGATTAATGATCTGAATGGACAGAGGCGTAACTGTAGGCAGATGGGGCACACCTGGAGGAAGCGGGTCACTATGGGTGTGGCCTTGGACTGTGTCTTGTCCCTGGCTCCTCCCCCGCCCCCTCTCTGCTTACCTGCTGCCAGGGGCTGACCAGGTGCCCTCCTGCCATGGTGCCTGCCTTATCTCAAAGCAAGGGACTCAGCCAACCAGGGTGGGACATCTTAAAAGGTGAGCCCAAAACAAGCCTTTCCTCCTCTCAGCATTTCTTCCAGGTATTTTGGTCCCAGAGATGACAAGCTCGGGGGCACACTTGCCTTGCAAGGCACCGTGCGGATGGAGCGCACGGTCTACCCGCCCATCTGCCGTGGGCACCTTTTTAAAAAAATATACATATATATATTTTAAGTTGTCGATGGACCTTTATTTATGCACATGGGGGCAGGTGGCGCCCAGTGCCTCCCACACGCCTGGCAAGCCCTCCGCCCCAGCCACGCCCGGCCACGCTGCCCCCTGGACTGTGGGGAGCCCTCTGCTGGAAACGGTGCACAGACACCTCCTCAAACCTGCCGGCAGCTCTTCTGGGGACAGGCCCCGAAGTGGGCTTCCGGTCAAGGGGATTCTGGCTTTGACTTCCGATCTCCGAGGCACTGCGCCATTCCACGTTCCCGCAGGTGGCACCCGAGGGCTCCGCGCTCCGGTGCTGCACCCGCTCTGGTTCTTTTCTGGGGTTTGTGATCACTGCCATCCTTGTGGGCATGGGGTGGCACTCCTGGGCTTCTGATCTGCATTTCCCTAAGAGCAGCGAGGCTGACATCTTCACCTGGGCTCTTTGGCCACTCGTATTTCTCAGAGAAATGTCTACTTGAGCCACTTACCCATTTTTGAATTTCAGGTTTTTTCTTGTTGAATTGTGGGAGTTCTTTATTTACTGTGGATATGAATCCACGAGCACACACACAGCTTACAATGCTTCATACAGTCTGGCCCAGGAACCAAACCCAGGGGCACTCTACCACTGAGCTACATCCCCAGCC
The DNA here is from genome assembly GCA_020662805.1 of Glaucomys volans. Classification (NCBI taxonomy): domain Eukaryota; kingdom Metazoa; phylum Chordata; class Mammalia; order Rodentia; family Sciuridae; genus Glaucomys; species Glaucomys volans. Next base: position 217,203 of record JAJEJO010002626.1, read on the forward strand.
CTTTTTACTTATTTACTTTTTTTCCTCTTTATTTTGAGACAGGGTCTAAGTTGCCCAGGCTGGCCTCACACTTGCGATCTTCCTGCCTCAGCCTCCCAAGTGCCACCATGCTCAGATTCATAACCGTTTTTATATGAGACAATTTCTCAGCACCTGTAGTGTACATGGGCAAGAGGAAGAGAGCGTCCCAAATCACAGCCACCTCCTGGCTGGACTTCTGTTTTCCTATTCTTTACCTAAAAAAGGCAAAATTGGGGAAGTGAAAAGAGGTCCTGGGAGATGTGGTCCTTCCCCGTGAGGCCCAGAGGAGGCTGGACTTGCCTGGAGTCAGGCAATCAGCCCTGGGCAGCTAGGAGGGCCCAACCCAGGCCAGGCCCTGGTGAAATCTCGTGCTCTCTCAGAGAGCCAGCGGCCATCCCTGTCAGCACCACAGTGCACGGAAGGACCGTGGCCGAGAGCATGGCCAGGCACAGCAGTGTCCGGCAGTGAACCGCCCAGCAGCAGGACAGCCTCACACTGAACGCAGGCGACCGACTCACTGATGGGGACTGTCACCCTGCAGAGAGTCCTTATCTCCCAATGCCAACACAGAGCGTGGTTTTATTTGAATTGGTCGTTATTAGTTTACCTTCACTGAGTGTCATTTAGATTAGATATGAAAAGTTCTGAAACTGTAAAAACAAACAGAACTGGGAGTGAAAACAGACCATGAGAAAGAGGCAGAATTCCTGATGGATGGATAGGTGGGCAGAGGGCGGGTGGGAGGGCAGGTGGGAGGCCGGGGGCGGCTCCCTGTCGGGAATCTGGGCTCTCCTGCTGGAAGGAAGGCCCTCGGGAGGCGGGCCCACCACTGCTCAGTCTGGGCTCCTCACCTGGCATCTGCCTTCCCTGCCCCCAGGAGCAGCCCTGCTGGCCCACAGGGCAGGAGCACCTGGCGCCCACCTGCCCTGCACCCCACAGCTCTATACCAGCTCCACACAGAGACCCACGGGGACAGCAGATAACTCCCCAAGGCCCCCAGCCCAGGGTGACACCCCCTCCCCCGCATCACAGCCACACCCGGAGCCCCCACGAGGACAGGCCTGGGGCTCACAGGACTCTCAGCGCTCCTGCCTCCCGCTCCGTGGCAGCTCGACTGGGCTCCATGCCCAGAACCCCTGAGCCTGGGTGCGAGACCTTGGGCTGTCACAGCAGCCCCCGTGGGGCCTGGCATCAGTGGGCAGTGGGCACTATGGTCAGGGCACTAGGCGCACAGCTCTGGCCTGGCTCTGCCTGTCACACAAACCTTCCAACCTCAGCTTCTGTCCCTGTAGGATGGTTTCTGAGAGGATGCTGGCAGACCCCGCACGGGTGCCCAGAGAGTGGGCAGACCACCACCCCGGCGGCTGGAAACAGCCCTGTGAGGAGCCCACCTCCCCGCGATGCCTGGCCAGGACATCCCCGGTGGGGACCCACAGAGCAGCTCCGGGGTACGGGGAAGCAGGACTGAGGACCCTGACGGAGGGCAGCCCCCAGGCCAGGTGTGGCTACTGACGCTGTGCACCAGTGACCTGGGCACCGCTGCCTCCCTCAGAGCACGGCTTCCTGGTCTGGAAATGGGGGTGCTACCACCTGGATGGGACAGCTCAGGAGCTTAGTCACCTGCTCGCCCCAAAGTTCACCTACGTCAACAGTGTCCCAGGAAGAGAGCCCCCCGCACCCCCTGTGGTGACAAACCATTGCTCCAACAGCTCCCAGCTGTGACTGCCACAGGCCACGCAGACAGCTGACATCTTGACCTCTGCAGGACAGCCCCGCACGCCAAGGGCCAGCAGCCCTCCCCCTTCCGGGAGAGTCCCGCTACGGAGCACACTCTCAGCCCCAAAAAGGTCCCCAGCTCGTGAGGGCCCTCTGTCCCCTGCACACGCCCTACTGCCCCCCATGGGGTTAAACAGTGCATCGGGGCAGGTGGAGGGAGGCGGTTTCCTGCAAAATCTGCCCTTGAAGCAGAGGCGCGTGTGCGGAGAAGCCTGGCCTCCATCCAGGACCTCGGGAGAGACACTGCAGTGCCAGAGACCCGGCTGGGGTGGGCTCTCCCAGCTGGGAACGCCACTCCCCGAATAGCGAGCTGAGCACAGGCACGCACAGGTTCTGACCCGAAGCAACAGCGTGAGAAGCCAGCACGGAAACTTCCAGAAAAAGGCCCATCCCCTTCCCCAGGGCCACGTCCCCCAACACGGCAGGGAGGGACTGAAGATGGCTCTTGGGGGTGTCTCTGGATCCCCTGGTAGGGGCCCCATGCCTCGGCGGGTGACCCCACCCAGCTCATTCCAGAAATAATCTACAAATATTTGCCAAGCGCTACCGAGAGCCAGGCCCCAGCCACAAGGAGGCGGGGGGCCTCATCCTGCAGGAAGGAGCAGCCACTGGCAGGAGGAGTTTGTCCCTTGGACCCTCACGGGCTTGGACCCAACCCTCCCGTGTTCCCTGGGGTGAACCCAGCACCCTTCCCACAAGAACACCAGAAGGCACCAGGAAGGCCAGGGCGTGCTGACCTCAAGAGGCCCCAGCCCCGGCCTCACTGCCTCCCAGTACCCCGACCTGACTCCAGACAGGACGTGAACCTGTGTTCAGGTTAGAGGACGGGGAGGAAAACCAGAGGAACCATTCCCCAGGCGGTGAGTGCCGACACCTGCCAACCTTGCGAGCATTTTCCATGTGCTCTGCCCCACAAGATAGCATCTACCTGTTTGGATCTCAGTGCTGGCAGGGACAGAGGTGCGGCACCCGGCCATTCACCACGCCCCAGGCCCAGGCGCTGCTGCAAGGGCCCCACCTTCCACCCATCCACTCCTCAACGGGCTTCTGCCATCCAGTCGTAAGATGGCAGGCCCATACGTCAGCCCAAACCAAGTGGGCTCTTTAGACAGTGACACCGGTCCTCCACAGAGCTCTAGGGTCACCAAGAACACAGGCCACCACCCAGGAGTGACTTCAGCAGCCCCCTCCTGCCCCCCGCTTCACTTGGTGCTGCTGGGCGCCCTGCCCTGGTACATCAGGTCCCCCACTGACCTGCACCCCTTCCTGCCTCCCAGGGCCCTGTTCCCGTGGCCTCTACTGCCCATCCCCCTCCAGGTCCAAAGACTCAGAGAAGCGGTTACCAGCCAGCAACCCCAGCTTCACAGAGCGTGGCCACCGCAGGCCCGGGAGATCCTGGCATGATGCCCACCCCAACTCCAAACAGCCCCGAAGGCCACTGGTGCCCAACTGGGAGACACTGTGGGGGCAGTGGCGTCACAGGGCGGGCCCACATGCTCGTGCACACTGACCCGTCCGTCAGTCAACCATGTTCTACTCCTGGAGGGCCCCACTCCCTCCTCTGCCTCTCACAGAGGCACCCAGGCCGGGCCTCAGGCTCCCTGACCCCAGGCCTCCACAGGACCCCTCGGGCTCTTCCCCATGTGCCAGCCCTGTTCTGGCCTCACGCAGACCCTTTCAGCCAACTAGCCGTGGGGGCCACGGCTCCTCAGGGTGGGCCTGGTCATCCTATCTGCCCACTCCCTATGACCAGGACCACAGTTGCCACCACTAGCGGGCATCCCGTGGGCTTCTGGGTTTGCCCACCTCAGGTGGGCATGAAGCCAGGGCCATCCATGACAAGAGGCGGCAGCTGGAGAATTGAATGTGGTCTTAGGGGACAATTCCCGGCCACACTGTGACCCTGCCACTGCCACAAATCTGACCACCTAGCCTAGCAAGTGCTTCCTCCATCCGCCCATGCTCTGTAGCCACCCCACAAGGGGCCAAGCCTACCCCCTGGCATCCCGCCCTTTCCTTCTCTCAGCCTGGAGACCAGCCCATCAGCAGGCCCGACACTTGCCCCCAGCCTCCTGACGGGGCCTATAGAACGTGGTCAGCCCTCTCCAGGCTCAAGGGATCCCCGCAAGCTGCGCACCTCACACCCCCATGTTGGCACAGATCCCCACCCCACATCTGCCCTTGAACTCAGCTATGCATCTATGGTCGGGGCCTCACAGCTCCCAGGGCCTCGTGCACAATGGGTGCTCAAGAAGTAAAAATCCTGTTTCTGAAACACGTGAGCAGGTGAGTGTTCTCCAAGCCTTTAAAGGGTTAACCAGTCGCCAAGAGTGGCCGAGGTTTCTGTCATTCAGAGAATGCAGCTCAACCACTAAGGTGATTTAAGACCACCCAACCTTTGCCAACCGCCAGTTTCGGGAGAAACGTAACACCGCCCATCCACCCATCCATGGCACAGTGGCCAGCCCGACTTCCTTGTTTGTGACCTTCTGTTTAAAAGTCCCTGTGATTTCCTGCATTTAAGTAGGCAGACACTTCAAAACTTAATTCACAGCAGCCACTCCCCACCAACGCAAACAGCACAGATCCCCAGCCTCACTGTTCCGGTGAGTTCCGACTTTTTCTGACACGTATGAATGACTCACCGACCAATTGCTTTTGCCCCATGACACAGCCACACACCTGCACCACGGGGGACGCAGGGACGTCACCTTCCACGGCTGCCAAGTTCTCTGATGCACAGCTTAAGAATCGACCCAGAGGACAGTTCCAGGTGGATTAAAAACGTCAACGTCACTTAAAGACCAAGTCGGGAAGGGGCCCGTGCCTGGGCTTCCCGCAGGATCTCAGGTCCTGAGGCACACGACTTCGAAAAATGCACACAGCCTTTATAAACACTCATGGGAAGAAAATCCCAATCACAGCACAGAAAACCTCCTTCAAAACCCGTCACCAAGAAGAGAACATCTCAACGGCTAATGGCATTAAAAAAAAATGGCAGCTATTTGAATTTCACTGTATTCAGGCTTCAAAAGCTTTTCAAGGTGGGGAGGGGGTGTCGCTCAGCAGAACAGCACGACTCGCCTAGCGTGTGCGAGGCCCTGGGCTTCCTTCCCCATAGTGTTTTGTCTTTAGGGGGCTACCCAACACTATCAATACTGCCCACCCAGAATAAGGGTGATCTCCAGGCCAGGCTGCCGGAGCTGCTTCCCTCCTGCACATGCCCCCGGGCACTGCCCCCAGGTGCACCATCCCGAGGCTCCCACGGGCCTACCCAAAGGCTGGCCTCCTGCATGCAGCCTCCGGGGCAGTAATACTGCATCAAAGACTTTAGGGTAGGCTGTAAAGCCCGCTTGCCAATTACACCTCATTGAAAGTCCTCTTCAGTTTGAATCAACAGCCTCCCCAGTGAGTCCGCCTCCAGCCAAGGCAGGCGTCTTGGGATTGGTTCGGCTGCACACAGGGCTCTGCGTGGGACCTGCTGGTGTCAGTCTCCAGGGAGTTGCTTCTTGTGGGCAATAAACCGTGCCTATGATCCGAGGGTCATGCAGCATCCCACCCTGACTACCTCGTGCAGAGTTCTGATGGGGCCCTGGAATCACCCAGCTCAGTCAGCAACGGATTCCTCAGAACTGCTCCCCGGGGTAGGAGAGGGGAACCTGAGGGGCGGGCTTGTTTCATTCCAATCCTGGCGCCCATCACCGAGTGCAGCCCTGAGAAGGTCACTCAGCAGCTGTGCACCTCAGTTGCACCAAGGAACAAAAGGCAAAGTGACTGGGAGAGAAAAGCTGCTCACAGCCAGAGACCAGCCTAAGGTCACTCCTGTGGGGGAGCCAATGCACCAGGCCCCAGACTTCCCCACAGGCCAGTCGGCCAGGGATCTGCAACAGAATGGCCACTGAGACAACCGCTAAGCAGCATGGCGCCTCCACCCTCCCTTCAGCTGAGACCGGGGGCCTGGGCCCACCAGCTGAGAGCCCTCGGTAACCAGCGCCCTCCGCTCACACAGGGCCCACAGGAGGACACCACACAAACACCTGCTCCCGCTAACATACCGTGTCTCCCCCAAAAACCTACACACTACTATCTGGCCAAGTTGTCGCTACGCAGGCCAAACTTTCCATTCCACCAGACGAAGGGCTGGGGGCGGGGCGCAGGGCACACTAGGAGTGCCCAGTCTGCCTAACCATCTGTCCCCAACAGCCTGTTCCAGATTCTTTACACATTTTCGCAACATCACAAAACCTGAAGCTGTCACCAACAGGGAGACTTAGTGGCCAGAACCTAGGCTGAGGTGTCACCTGACTTCAAATTCAACCCTGTGAGACCCAGAACCTGTCCGATGCCACCTCTCCACAGACACACAGCCAGCTGCGGGGAGTCTGCAGAGCCCACACCCAGGCTCAGTCACCAAGCAAACGACTCACATGGAACACGGACCCGCAGGCCCAGAGGAGCCTTCTGGGCAGTATCCTGGTCACCTGCCTGCACCGGACAGTCACATCCACAGGCGGTTGGGCAGACAGGCCACCTCACAGAGCCACTGGGGGCCCCTTCCTCGTCCTCTACCCTCTGCCCAATCCTATCTCCCGACTCCAATTCCCACACCCACGCTGTGGTCCTCCTGTCCTCAGAACCAGAGGCCAGGCCCCTGCAAGTGCGGGGTCAGCAGCGTGCAGGCCACCAAGGCTGTGGCAGCTGAGCTGGGACTCCTCTCCCTTCTGCTCCCCAGCCCTGAGCGGCAAGCAGGGTTCTCATACCAGCTCCACCGCTAAGTCGGGCAACCTCTGAAATAACTCCCAAATTATACGTCCGAGTCCAGAGCAGGAGCCAAGATCAAACGGAGTCACACGTTTCAAAGAGCTACACAGGGACGGGCACACACACGCGAGCCGAGCTGTTATTATCTGCAGGAGACAGGAAAGCAGACCAAGGGAACTCCAGCCGTATTACAGAGTGACTCAGGGACCATCGGCAATTTCCAACGGTCCCACCCGGGGAATAATTGGCACATGGAGCAGGCGTGACCTTTGATCCCTCAGACAGCCCTGCCTGCAGCAGGCTGACTCAAGGACATCACTCAGCACACCAGACGACCCAGATAACCCTGAGGCCAGGTTTTAATAGCACAACTGGGGAAAAGCCCTGAGAAAGCCTGCACTTGAACTTGAAGAAGCCCAGGCCTGCTCCCGGCAAAACTGCTGAGGAAGCGGAGTGGTGCCTCTCCCCCTTTCCTGGCCTGGGGGGCAGCATGCCCCCAACATGCAACTAGACGCAGCAAATGCCCTGCCTGAATGTGCCCCAGCATGCCCAGCGGGGCCCTGGGCGGGTCCCCACAGCTCTCCAGGCAGCCCATGGGAAGTCCCTCCTTCCATGCCGGCCACTCACCCGACACAGACACCTCCATGAGCGCCTCCAGCGGCCGGTTGTTGTCCAGGTCCCGACTGAGCTGCAGCTCACCGGTGGCGGGGTCCAGCAGCAGCAGGCTCAGTTCGTTGCCCTGCAGGAAGGTGTAGTTGAGGCTGTCCGACAGGTCAGGGTCATGGGCCGGGATGCGGCCGATCACACCAGTGGGGAAGCTGTTGGACTTGTTGGTGACATAGTTGTTGAAGAGGATCTGGAAGTCTGGCAGCTCGGGCGGATTGTCATTCTGGTCCAGGAGGTGGACACGCACCGTAGCCCGGCTCACCAGTGGGGCCGAAGTGGCCTGCACCACCAGCAGGTAGTCCCTCTGGACCTCAAAGTCCAGCTCCACCAGAGCTCGCAGGTCTCCACTCAGCAGGTCCAGCTGGAAGACCTCTGGCACATTGCCCTCCACAATCTGATACATGATCTGGGCATTGGGGCCTTCGTCGGGATCACTGGCCCGAATCCTCGCCACCACCGACCCTACTGGGCTGTTCTCTTCTACAAACAACTCCAGTTCATCCCTCTCAAACACAGGGGGGTTGTCATTAATGTCCAGGACAGTCACCTGGATTTCCACAGAGGCGCTAAGGGGAGCAGGGCTGCCCCGATCCACAGCCAGAGCCCGAAGGTTATACACAGCCACATTCTCACGGTCCAGCCGGCGCTGGGTGCGGATCACACCTGACGTTGGCTCAATGTAGAAGTCCCCGTCACCATCATCCCCTCCCTGGAAGGTATACAACAGGCGGCTGTTGGGGCCTGAGTCCCGGTCAGTAGCAGAGACCTGGAGGACGCTGGTAGACGGGGGAGCATCCTCGAAGACAGAACCCTGGTAGAAATCTCGCAGAAACCTGGGTGCGTTGTCGTTGGCATCCAAGATGAGGATCTCCAGGGAGGTGGTGTCCGATTTCTGAGGGATGCCGTTGTCCCGGGCAGTGATGGCCAGTGTGTAGGCAGCCTGGTCCTCATAGTCCAGCTCTGTCATGGTGTAGATGGTGCCGGTATCAGGGTCAATGCGGAACTGTGGCACTGGGTCCTCCAGCACATAGGTGATGCGGGCATTCTCCCCCGTATCTTCATCTGTGGCACTGATGGTCGCAATGGAGGTGCCCACTGGCCGGTCCTCACTGACACTCACAGTGTAGTGGGAGCTCTGGAAGACCGGCCTGTGCGTGTTGGCGTCGGTGACATTGATGAAGACCTGCGCAGTGTGCGAACGCGTGCCGTCAGACGCGGTCACCGCCAGCACGTACTGCCGCTCCTGCTTATAGTCCAGCGGCAGGGCTAGGGTGATGAGGCCGCCGCCGCTCTGACTGCTGAGCGCAAAGCGGTTGCGGGTGTTTCCGCCTGTGAGCTGGTAGGTGATCACGCTGTTGGCGTCCCGATCACGGGCCCGCAGAGTCAGCACGCTGCTCCCCACCGCTGCGTCTTCATTCAAGCGGAGCTCATAAGTGGGCTGGGTGAACATGGGGTCGTTGTCATTTACATCCAGCACTGTGATGGACACGCTGGCGGAAGAGCTCATGGGCGGTGAGCCATGGTCCACAGCCTCCACGCCAAAGCTGTAATGTTCCACCTCCTCCCGGTCCAGCTCTGCACACACGGTGATCCAACCCGAGCTGTTGTGGATCTGGAAGGGGAAGTCCAGGGTGGAGGTGGGGTCCTCAGAGCCAGCACTGCTGCCCCCCAAGGCAGCAGAGGCTGTGTCCACCAGGCGGTAGCGCAGGCGGGCATTCTCGCCCGCATCTGCATCCACGGCCTGAATGTGTAGCACCGAGTGGCCCAGAGGCACATTCTCCAGCACGGCAGCCTGGAAGGGGCTGCTCACAAAGATGGGCGCGTTGTCATTAATATCCAGCACCTGCACAGAGACCAGCCCGGAGGAATTAATGAGGGGAGGCCGACCCCCATCCTGGGCCTTGATTCGAAGGGTGTACTCCCGGATGGCCTCGAAGTCCAGCGGGTTGATCACATCCAGGCTCCCGCTCAGAGAGTGCAGGTAGAACTGTCCCTTCAGGTTCCCACTGACAATGCTGTAGTGTATGGCTGCGTTCTGACCCTGGTCGCGGTCAGTGGCCTGCACCCGCAGCACAGCTGTGTTCACAGCCACGTCTTCAGGCACCTGGACCACATACCGCTTCTCACTGAACTGAGGGTAGTTGTCATTCTCGTCCTCCACTAAGATGTGCACGGTGGCCGTAGCACTGAGCGGGCCTGGGTTGCGTCCCTGGTCATTGGCCTCCACCAGCAATTGGTACTCAGCCGCCTCCTCCCGGTCCACCACCGCCCGGGTGCGCACCACGCCCGAGCGCGCATCAATTTCGAAGACGCCACCGGCACCCTGCAACAGGCGGTAGCGCATATTGGCATTGGAGGGCGCATCGCCGTCGGTAGCGCGAATGGTCAGTACCTCGTAGCCCACTTCGAGGTTCTCGCGCACACGCTCTCGGTACTCAGACTGCTCAAAGACCGGGCTGTGATCGTTGGTGTCACTGACTGTTACGGTGAGGTAGGTGGCGGCTGAGCGCCGCGGCGAGCCGTGGTCCACGGCGCTAACCTTGAGCACGTGAGTGTCCTTGGTCTCGCGGTCCAGAGCACGGGCCGTACTCACAGCGCCGGTGGCAGAGTCAATGAGGAAGTAGCCATTGGAGCGCTCATCGAACAGCGCCTCCATCTGGTAGCTTAGGCGCCCCGCCTCACCTTCATCAGGATCGTGCGCGCGCAGTTCGATGACCGCAGTGCCCGCTGGCTCGTTCTCAGGCACTGACACCTGGTAGCTGGGCAGCGGGAACTGCGGACTCGTGCTGCTGCCCGCGCCCCGGCGGGCCCGCCGCGCCGCTCCCGCCCTGGCCTGGGGCCGGCTTGGAGAGGGCGGTTGCGGCGACGCTGAGGGCGTCCCTGGGGCAGTCTCCAAACCCTGGGTCCCGCGGGCCGCGGGCCGTAGGGCACACAGGAAGCGCAGGTGGGCCGAGTCGCTGTGCAGCAGGCAGAGAAAGCGGCGCGGGCAGTGGGACCCAGGACGCGGCAGGCAGCGGCAGGCGGGCAAGGTGGTAAGGACAGTAAGCGCCGAGGGCAACCAAGCCGCGCTGCCGCCAGGGTCCGGGAAGCATAGAGCCCTGCTGAGCCCAGGCACCGAGAGCACAGTCCACGCTCGCAGCTCCGCACCCGGGACCGATCGGCGCCGCAGCCGGGCGCGGCAGCCCGGGCCGGGGGTGCTCGTCAGCAGCAGCAGGTTCTGCGCCGTCTGGGCGCCGGGCATGGCCAGACGGACTTGCAGCGGCAGCGGCCGGCCCCCCAAGCGCGCGCATCCCCGGAGTCCCGCGACCCGCCCGCGCCTTCTTGCGGTCAGCAGCCCATCGCGGCTCACGTCCAGTACTTCCCTCAACGCCCCGGGCGTGCGCGCAGCATCAGAGGCGTAGGTCCAGCCGTACCCGAGGGCGAAAGCGCGGGCCCTGCTGGGCACGCGCAGCTCCCAGGCGGCCGCTGGTAGCCCCAGAGCCGGCAGGGCGGCGGCGGCCAGGAGCACCAGCGCGGGCAGCACCGGCGGTGGCGACGGCGCCATAGCCCGGAGCCCAAGTCGGGCGCCCGAGCACAATCCATGCACCCGGCGCACCTCCGCATCCACCCGGCGCGGCCGGGGGACCGCTCCCGCGCGCCCGGTGCCGGGCCCTCGGAGCGACCTGCGCCCTGCCTCCCCAGGGGCCCAGACCGGGACACCGGAGGCCACGCGCCCGGCCTTCCCCGCAGCTTCCACTTCGAAAGCACTTTGCGAAAGTTTGCGAAGTTGGTTTCAAGATGGCTCCTCCGGCGTCCCGGGAGGGCGCCGCGCATCAACCTGCGGCAGCAGCGGCTCCAGGCGGCTCCAGGTGGCCCCGGCGCGGGCTCGGCGGGGCGGGCGTGGGAAGCGGGGCGGGCCCAGGCGGGGCGGGGGCTGAGCTCGGGAGCGGTCTGGGCCGCGCCGCACCGCGCCGCGCAGACCCTGGCGGCCGGCTGCTGCCTGGGCGGTGCACTGGGCCCGCGCCCCTCCGCCCGCGTTCTCCCCGCCCCCGGCCCGGCCCCGCCCCGCCCCCGGCCCGGCCGCTTATTGTTCCGCCCCGGGGGGAGCCGGCCCCGAGGTGCGAGCCGGGATGATCGCTATGGAGACGCGGGGGCGCGGCCGGGTCGGGCGGGGGACCTGGCCCACTCCCCTGCGGCCTCCCCACCCGACCTCCGCAGGGGCGGGGCGGAGGAAGCCGCGCGCGGAAAGGCGGGCGGGACCCCCGGCCCGGCTCTGCTCTTAGGGCGCGCGGGAGCGGTCCAGAGCCTCGCACCCCACCCTGGTAGGGCTGATCCTCGGAGATCGCGGCCCCAGCGCCGCGGGGCTGGACCCGGGGCGGACAGTGACTGAGGTGCCGCGAGCCCCCATTAAGAGTCTCGATCGCAGGGAGGAGGTCAGTTACACATTTACAACTCCGCGCGGTCCGAGGCTGAAATGTTTGACCCCCACACAAAGTTCCCTATTCTTTGAACCCCAAAGTGCAGCTAACCGGTTTCAGTCCACTTGGTTTAAATGCAACATTTAAAAGAAAAGAAAAATAACCTGGGTTAACTTTGGGGATTTGGAGGGTTCAGTGGAGGCGAGCTTGTTGCGTTCGCGGACTCGGCGTCCGGTGCCCAAGTCACTGGTTACTTCTGAAATGCAATGCCGCGAGTGAAGGCCCTGGAGGTGGACCGCCACCTGGAGAGGTAGGTGGGTGGAATTGCGGCAATCCCCCACCAATCCCCGAACTCGCAGAGCGGAGAGACAGGCCGCCGGACTCCCACGGGATCAGCGGGAAGGGAGCCTTAACCCTGTGAGATTCCCCACCCGAGACTTGTTGGAGGCACGCTGGGCTGGGAGGTGTGGGCTGTAGGACTTTGCACCCCCTCAGGGGCGGGCTTTACGACATGACCCCTCCTGTGGGGCATTGGGACTGTGTCATCCCCCGGTGGTGTCAGAAGCTACTGCTCCCCTCCACAGGGCCTCCCAGTCGCCGGGGGTGTGGGGGAGGACCCCCGCTGGAGAAGCCTCCTCCTGGGACCAGTCAAAGCCAAGGGCAGCTTTCCCACCCCTGAGGGTCTAGTCCCTCTGCCAGAGCCTCAGCATAGAGGACAGGTCGCTTAGTGCCTGGGCAGGGTTTCTCTTCCGGCATTTCATGTGGGATATTAAGTGTCTCATAGCTCAACCAGTTTTACTCCATTGAAAACCAACTTTCCTTCCCATAGGCGACAGTAGGAAGGCACTGTGTCGACCCACGGGACAGCGGCTTTGGAAGCTTTTACTCTGGGAGTTTCCCTGGCAAGCCCTTCCTGGAAATGTGTGCAGAGGGAGGAGGGAGGAAGGCCACCCCTAAATGTGACAGTCCAGGACCCCCAGACTGCCCTGGGCCTGGAACTTGGACTTCCCTGGATTGGAGCTTAGGGTTCAGGTTGAGAGGCAGTGTGGACACCTGGGCTTGGAGCCCCAGGGTGGAAGGCTAGGGCTGGGTGGAGGGGGTGGGGAGAACCCGCAGGAGTGCATGTTTTGTAATAGGGTGTTCAACAGGGTGGGGTGGGTTTAAATAAACAGAATTCAAATACAGCAAGTGGGTTCGGGTGTGGGCATGCTTTCCTTGGAACAGGACACCTGCAGACTGAAAGGTAACCACAGGGACAGCCGTTTCCTGGTCCTAGGGGCCAAACAGGAACACAGGGCCACATCTCACTAGAGGACCTCTGTGAAGGGTAGAGACAAGACGGTTCCATTCACACCCAAGCCCAGTCCACCTGTGGTCTGCTGCATTGAGGAGTGGACTCGAGTGCGCTTCACGCTCTTCCTGACACCACGCTCAGGGTCACAGTGTCAAAGGAAGGAGGGGGGTGGTAGAGGAAGCGGGGCTGCAGTGCTTGGTGGGGACGCAGGGTGGTCCAGCCGCACCATAGCGCAGTGAACTCAGCAGTGGAGAGCCTAGTGCGTGCAGGGCCAGGTTCTGTCTTTACTTTGGGTGGTGTGGGTGTGGAAGTGGAGGCTGACCCCAAGGCTGTGTCACCCCTGAGCTCATCCCCAGTCCTCTGCTGAACTGTCCAGGCTGGCCTGGAACTTGCAAACTTTCTATCCTCCTGCCTCAGCCTCCCGAATTGCTGGGATTATGGGCATGCACCACTGTGCCCGGCAGGGCCCTGGTTTTCCTCCCAGCGCAAAAAATAAAAGTACAGATCTGAAATGGCTGGCGTCTGAACTCGTGTGAACTTTGCCCGGGCCTCCCCCTCATTCTCACTGAATGTGGCGACAGTCCTAGGCCCCCCGTGTTGGAGAAGAGACACTGCATGAAGGGGTTGGCTGGGACCCCCCCAGAGCAGCCTTTCCGGCCGCCTCTGCTGCCCCATTACCTAGCACAGCAGCAAATCCAAGTAAACAGCTCGGTCGTTCGTTCTCCTCGGGGAGTGGCCAGGCCGTAGCTTTCATCCAGTGGCCCACGGGGTCTGAGCTGGGCACTGATCCAGTCCACCCAGCCTGCTGACCCAGAGTGGAGCTGAGGCCCGGAGAGGGGAAAGGACACAGTGGGCTCCAGGAAGGCATGTGGCATGAGTGGCCCCACCCCACGGTCCTAGGGCTGTTGCCTGTGTCTGGTCCCACGGGTCACTACCCTGCTTCTTAGGGGCGCCAGGGGGTGGCTCCAAACATGACATGCCCACCATCTCTGAGGACCAGGGCCCACTCACTCACTGCCTCTCACCTTGGGGGTCACACTAGGTTGAGGGGACTTGGAGCAGCCCCACCTCCACCCCCATCTCGTGATTTTTTTTTTTTTTTGAACCCAGGGTTGCTTTACCACTGAGCCACATCCCCAGCCCTTTTTATTTTGTGCTTCGATATAGGGTCTCACTGCATTGCTTAGGGCCTCATGTGGTTGCTGAGGCTGGCCTTGGGTTTGAGATCATCCTGCCTCAGCCTCCCAAGGCGCTGGGTTTAGAAGCGTGCACCACCACACCTGTCTCTGATGTGCCTGGAATCGCTGCTCCCGCCATTCCCAGGGCCTCAGGGAACCGGATCTGTATTTCTATTTTGCAGGCACCCTGAGGTGTTTCACATGAACTTAAGTGTTTTTTAAAATAGAAACAGTCTTTTTTAATAACTCAGAAGCTCTAGATTTCTAGTGCCATGTGTGCCCCACAGCGCTTACAGTGCTTTTTCTCAGGGGCTCAAACCAGGACCCACGTGAATTGTAGAATTTGCTGGGTACACAGCTCATTCCTGGGCTGTGTTTTAAACAGCAAGGAGCCCTAACAAACCACCCGGCAGGGCGAGTCCAGGCGGGGCTCCACTCTGCCCCTTTTGGAAGAGCCCCCAGGGATAGAGTTGGGTGCACCACGCCCCTCCCCAGTCCCCCGGCTTTGGTAGGACTCAGATCATGGAAAGTCACGAAGTTAAAACATGCACTAAAAGCAGAGGCTTGAATTAATTAGGATGTTAACTGAAGCAGGAGGCCAGGGGATTTAAATCCTCATGGAGTCCGTCTTCTGCACCCTCCCTTCCCTGAAAGACCAGGACAGCGTGATGACAAGAAAGGAGAATATTCTCCCGCTCGAAGGTGCCAGCACAATAATACATGCCGCCATCTCTGCCCCCGCACATTGTGGCTACCCTGGGCCCTGGCGAAGCCCTCCCTGGGGCTCAGCCCCCTCAGTGCCCTGAGATACCAGCACCAGACCCAGCTGTGCCCACTGCTGAGGAAGCCTAAGCTCCAGGAAGGTTCTGGAAGCTCCAGGACCCATGGCTGGCATGCACAGGAGCTGGAGCATCAGCCTCTAGACAGACTGGCCAGGGGGTGAATGCAGGTAATGGATGCCAACTCATGTTCAGAACTGCCCTGTGTCTCTGTGGGCAGGGGAGGGACGACAAGGTGCCCCTCGCCTGCACAGCACCCACCTTGAGCCCCTCACCCCCACCAGCTCCCAGGACCCAGCAGGCCCCAGGCCCATCTTGGGGCTACACTGACCCCTAGTGGCTGAGCGCCATCTGTACCCCTGCTGGAGTGCCCTGAAGTACCCACCCACCCCTGGTCTTGAGCAGGTGGCAGCCCTGCGGCCCTGGCGCTGAGAGCGGCACACCCCATCAGGGTGCACACTGAGCTCACAGCCCCGCAGGCCCTGGGCAGTGCCAGCCACACGCCTCCTGAGCATGCTGCCCATGTTCCTGGGACCTCTCGGCCCTCGCTGTCTGCAGGGCGAGGGTACCCAGTGCCACTGGCGACCTGACAGCAAACCGAGACTGGGGCGCACTGCACGGGGGCATCGGGCTCCCAGCCCCTCCCCCAGGAGAACCAAATCCAGGACAAGGGCCCAGGAGGGCTTGGCTGCTGGATTTGGGGCAGCAGTGGGCGGGCCAAGAGGATGGTCCACAGAGCCAAGTGGAAACGCACCCTGTGCTGGGGAACAGGGATGGGGGCTCGCCTGGAAGAGGGCCACACTCCCCGAGGCCACGGTGCCCAGCATCGTCCTTGTTTCTGACTGGTACCGCTGTTACTTCATGACCCCTTACACAGTGTCATGGAGCCCATCTGGAGACACTACAGACGTGATCCCCTCTCTCCTTCCACATCCTCTCCCTTTCTGTAGGAAGACAGAGGCTCGCAGACCATGAGATCCACCCTTCCTGAAGGCACAGCTCAGGGTTTCCGTATGCACATGGAGTTGCTCACAATCACCATCAAATTCCAGAACATTTTCATCACCCAAAAAGAAACCCCAGAGTCATCTCCGGCCCCGTCTGCACCCTCGGCCTCCAGAAACCGCTGATCCACCCTCTGCCCTGTGGCTGCACCTCTTCTGGAACTTTCACGATTGCACGCTTGTCCTCTGTGACTGGCTGCTTCGTAGACGCCCGATTTGCAAGCTGCAGCTGTTGGGCATAAAATCGCACTTCCCTCCTTTTCCAGGCTGAGTAATGTTCCGTGCTCTGGATATACCCCAGTGTGTCTATCCAGCCTTCAGTCAATGGATCTGGGGCTTGATTCCACTTTTCTGATGGAAAAACCTCCCTGCTCGAAGGGAGGTTTTGAAAACCCTCCCTTCTGAGTGGAGGGAAAGGCAAGACGGTGTTATTCTCTGCACACTCGCACCCAGAACCCTTCTTGAAATCATTCTTTATTTTCATATTTTGGCATTTTATTTTCATATTTTGGCAGCCATGCTGCCATCAGCTGCTTGCAGGAGACTTTCCTTGGACCTTATTGGCACAGGGAGGGTCACTAAGGCCGCCCTGGGTCAGGCAGACCAAGTGAGGCAGAGAGGTCAGTGGCCTCTGCTTTCAGGGGCCACCATCTCCTGAGTCCTGGCTGGACAGGGGGCCACATGGCAAGCAGCACTGCAGCAGTGGCCTGCCCTCCCTGGCCAGGGCTGGGCGGGTCAGGGAGCCCTGGTGTCAAACTAAGCTCAGCCCCTCCTCCTGGCTTTCACCTCCACACGCGTGTGTGTTCCTCACCTTCCTTCATCACTCCATATTCACTCAAGATCAAGGTGCACACAGACCTCACCCGCGTGCTCCAGAGAGGTTACTGTCCTGGGGGAGTACAGACAGCCTGAGGAGGCTGAGGCAGGAGGATCGAGCCCAGCCTCAGCAACTTAGCAAAATAAGAATAAATTTCATGAAAGGGCTGAGGATCTGGCTCAGTGGGAAAGTGTCCCTGGGTTTGATCCTGGTACCACAAATAAAAGCACAGAGAGAGTGGCAGGCGGACTGCTGGGTGGCTTCTCAGGGAGGCCCAAGGCCTGGTGACAGAGGGGAGAGACTGAGGGAGACATCTGGGAAAGCACAGTCCCTGCAAAGGCCAGGGGCAGGAGGTGTTTGTGACCGGGATGAGTGCAGAGTGTGTGTGAGGTCCCAGGGACCAGGGCAGGACCGTCTTTTCTGAAGCACGTGATGAGAGGCTGAGGACAGAGGGTGGCACTGAGGCTATGTCTCCAGACCAGCACCCTGGCTTTTGGAGGTGGCAGAGGCCAGGGAGGCCAGGCTCGGGTATTCCCCCGGGGCCCACGGAGCAATGGAGGGTGGAGAAGTGGCTGCCATGGGGCTGGAGTTTGGGAGCAAGCCAGCAGGACTTGAGGGGGGAAAGAAACAGACGGCAAGGGTCGCCCAGCGACAGGCTCGTCAGTGATGGAGGCAACCTGGAGGGATGGCCTGTCCCCGTCTCTTCCTCTGCCTCCATGGTGGCCTTTGCACCTGGTTGCTTCCACCATGAAGCCTCCACTCTACACCAGAGCGCGTCAGATCAAACTCCACCTGGGGAGCCATTCAAGAGACCTACTGTGCGAAGTGCCCAGCAGGCAGCGTGGAGGAGGGGGCGGCGGAGAGGCCCAGGGCCACTCGGGAGCCGCGCCTGTCCTCTTCTCTTCCGGAGGGATGCGCCTGCTCCCTGCTGATTTCGTGCTCCATGTCCAAGCCCTTTCTGGGTGTGGGGGCCAGGGCAGGTGATCACGGCAGGGATTATCATCCTCGTGATTCTACAGAGGTAAAGGGAGACCCCGAGACTCGGACCAGGGAAAGACCATGCGCAAAGCCCAAAATCTTCAAAGGCTTAGAAATAAAGAAACAAACCACAGCACTAGGGTTCCCGAGTTTGCCAGCCCGTCCTGATGCCTCCGCCTCCTTCTTTGCAAGAGTCCCCTCCCAGAACCTTGATGTCAGCCGCAGGGGACGAAGGTATGGTGCAGGGAGGGCAAACAGCCGTGAAGGTCCAAATCCAGTGAGAGAGTTCCTGCCTCTGCTAGAATGGAATGTCCCCCCCCCCCCCCCCCCCCCCCCCCCCCCCCCCCCCCCGGCCCCCCCCCCCCCATGGACGTGTCAGAGACAGAATGCAGGCCTCCTGGCTCTGGTCACCAGAGGGAGAGGGGAGGGGCACCTGCCAGGACGCTGGGGCAGGGCATGGAACAACGTCCAACAGGAGGGGCCGACCCTAGTCCTGAAGACACTGGCCGCCTCTGTGTCTACCCCGGACCTGGGGGCAGTGGTCCCCTGAAGAAGGGAATCCCAACTCCAGGGAGCGTGGGCACTTTGGACGCTTGGCGGCTGGTGGGGAAAGGAGGGAGGGCACCCAGCATCTGGGACCTGAGTGGCTTCCCACCAGAGAAGCCAGCCCCCAGGGCCACAGGGGCCAAGATTGCTGGTTGCCAGTGTTGCCGGGGAAAAGGGGCCACTAAGGAAGGGCCTTTCCATGAAGCCCTTGCCTGCAGGTCAGCCTGAGGCCACCTGCAACGCCCAGCGCTGGCTGCACCCCAGCTGCAGGGGAGCCCAGGGCCCAGCAGCCCTGCTGGCAAAGGCAGCCCCACGAGGAGCAGAGCTGGTGAGTCATGGGCTCCTGGAATGCGTGGGGCTTGCTGGGATCTGCAGCTCCTCCCAGGAGCCCAGACCCTCCCCTGATCAAAGGGCGGAAGATGGATGAGAACACAAAATAGGCCCGGACCCCCCGCCTGGCCTCCTGATCTGGGTGCTCACCAAGCCAAGGCACTCTGAATACAGGCTGCCGTGGTGGCATGCCGCCAGCCGCCTTGCAGGGACGTGGGGACCACAGGGAGCTATTGGCAGGGCATGGTTTCTCGCAAGTTCCAACTTCTGCTGAAATAGGCTAAGTGGCTTCGCTGCGTGCGTCAGGCACACAGGCTCCCCTGACCAGGCCTGGTCGCTTCCCTGTGCCCGCAGAGTGGCCAGTTCGGCTCATCCTGCCAACTCCTGGCAACTTGCTGGTGCCTCCGTCCTGTCCTCCAAGGAGGGTGGGCAGGGCGGGGAGCCCTGGACAGTGACCAGGAGACCAGAGGCAGGCGGGGCAGGTCCCTTCTCCGCTCTGGGAGTCGGTCTCCCTGCCAGGGATGCAGTGTCCCGTTCCTGTTCTGAGGTAACAGACTCCCCAAGCTCAGTAGCCGCTGGTCCTGGGTCAGAGGTCAGTCTGCAGCGGTCTCTGCACCTGGCAGTGCCTCGCTCCTTCCCAGGGGGTCCTGGGGGATGCTTTCCTTGCCTTTTCCAATCCTGGGGGGCCTCCCCTGGGGCCCCCCTCTGCCTGCTGTGTGGGAGCTGGTTCCACTGAGAAGCCAGAGCCCGCGCAGTCGGCCAGAACCCGACGGGCAGCGCTGTCCCTGGAAGCAAGGCGCATGGGCTCGGCCAGTCTCCCCTGGCCCCACCCGGTGTTCTTGGAGGAAAAGGGCCTTTGTCCCAGAGTGGAGGCTGGGGGCATTGCCAGGTCTGACCCTCTGGTGGGTCCACTCTGACCCCCAGAAGACCAGGCTTCCTGAGTCCAGTGGTTGCTTGTTTCTTGGGGCCCACACACCATGCTGGTCTGCTCTTTCTGAGTTCTGTTTATGAGGGGAGACAGACATGTCCTCACATTAGTGAAAATCTTATGGGATAAAACCAAGGTATAGGGTCCCCCGAAGGGAAAGTGTGGTCTCCCCAGTGAGGAGAGAAGATATCTGATAAAGCTTTCCCTTGTAACTGGGCTTTGAGGCGTGAATAGGAGTTCACCAGACTCGCAGAAAGGCCCGGAGGAGTGAATGTGGGGGAGGGTGCAGAGGATAGCAGTGGGCATTACTGAGGGACGTGGAAGAACGGGCACTGGGGTTCAGCGGGAGGGCAGGGGCTGGAGGCAGAGTCTGGACTCTGGGCCGCAGCAGCTGGTGTTAGGCTGGGAGGGACCTGGTCAGCTGTGCCGGCAGAGCAGGTGGGCAGGAGATGAATGCCCACTGTGGGTGGTGCCTGGAGCACCGGCCCATAAGCTGCTCTCCCCAGAAGACCTCTGCCCACGGCCACCCAGGGCTCCAGAGTGGACAGAAGAAGGTGATCCTCCCAGGTCCAACCAGGGGCTCCTGGGGGAGGTGTCCTACTGGGGACAGTGGTCCTGGAGACCTGCTTCTCGCAGGGATCCAACTCCCATCTCGCACTTGCTCATCTGGCCCCCCGGGGGCTCAGCAGTGAGGAGCCGCCCTGGGGAGCTGTGCTCGGCAGAAGCTGCCTGGCTCTGAGTTCCAGTTCTGCCACAGTGGCTGTGTCCCTGGAGCACATGGAGACTCAATGTCTGTGCCCACCTGTGTGGACAGGAGAGCACTGCCCTCACTGAGAACCCCCACCTGCCCAGCTCCCTTATCATGGCGATATCGCCAGGTGGGGAGCCCCACTGGTGTGGAAAAGGGGCTCAGAGTGGCCGAGTGGCTTGCTGAGGGTCACACAGCAAGAACTGACTCCAAGCCCCTTTCCCTGGCCCCTCACCGCAGACAACTTCGCAAATACCCCCACTGGCAGGATCTGCTGCCCACCTCCCACCCTTGTGGGCTCCACGTGTGCCACGGTTTGTGACTCTGCTCAGGAGTCTCAACTCCGGTCTCCTGTGAAGGTGGGGAATGTTCTAGTGAGCCGCAGTGGCTTGAGGCCCCGTCCACCCCACTAGTGTGTATGGTGGGTCCATCTGTGGAGGAGGAAGCCGACTGCAGCCCGTGCGCAGGGCAGGCACGAGCAGGGCAGCTGGAGAGCTGACCACCTCCCCCACAGGAGCAGCGGCCACCACAGCCTGGGCAGGGACCCTCTGCTGAGCCCGGAGGGCTGTGTGGCTCTCCTCTGGGCAGGAAGGCCAAGGCCGGAGGACAGCAAGGCTGCACCCATTGGAATCTGTGGAAGCTGCGTGGAACCAGGCAGGGGAGCCAGAGCAGCTGGCAGTGTGACTGCAGGGGGCAGTGGGACTGGGACCAGGACGGCCCCCATGCGAGGGGATGGGGTCCCTGGGCAGAGCCACCCATCTACTGAGCATGGGTGCAGGAATCCCTGGAATCCAGCCACCTCTGGTGTGCACGGAACCCACCTCTGGCCACACGTGGCAGCTGTGAGAACCAGCGCCAACAAGGCCACCAAGGCCACCACGGCCTGCCCCCCAGCACCAGCAAGGCACCCACGGCCTGTCCCCCAGCACCAGCAAGGCCACCAAGGCACCCACGGCCTGCCCCCAGCACCAGCAAGGCACCCACGGCCTGTCCCCTTAGCAAGGAGCAGGGACCCCAGGATGATCGAGTGCCGTAATCCAGTCTCAGGAGCGTCAGCGGGGACAATCTCCCAGGCCAAGTCCACAGGCAGGAGGGGGCGGCCAAGCAGCCCCAGCCCAACCCAGGAGGTCCTCGGAGGTCCCAGCCAACACTCCGCCTTGGGCACATTTGCTGAATCATCCGGGCCTTTTAGTGAGCTTTTTTACTTCTGTGACTAGGAGACCCGAGCAGCACAATTGTAGAGGGGAAAGGTGCATCTGAGGGCGCGGTTCGGAGGTCTCAGTCCATGGACAGCAGGCTCCGTTCCTCGGGGCTGGAGGTGAGGCAGGACATCACGGTGGGGAGCGTGGCAGAGGGAAGCAGCCCACGTCATCAGGAAGCAGAGGGAGACTCCACTCGCCAGGCACAAACATATGTACCCCAAAGCCACGCCCAATCCCCCTCCAGCCACACCCTCCTGCCTCCAGGCACCACTCAGTCAGCCCCACCCGGAGGAGTTCACCCATCGGCTCATGTCATTCCCCTTGGAACCTCTGCATCATCTCACCCATGAGCTTTCAGGGGACACCTCACATCCAAACCATAACCAGTTCTCAGGGTGATTTCTGTTCTCCAGAGAGGTCATGTCCAAGTTGGGCAGGGCAGTTGGGGCCAATCCAAATGGCAGGTGGTGGCTTAAGGGATGGGCCCAGAGCTGGGTGTTCCAGCCACGGGGAGACGCTGCCTTCTCGGAGGTCCCTTGACACCCTCCCATACTCAGGGCAGGGGAGGTGATCCCACCGCCCCAGGTCCATCAGGGAGTCTGTCCTCAAACAGCCCCTGGGGGTCCACACCAGCTCCTCCCACCATGCAGCCCTGAGCAGAGGCCAGCCCAGAGGAAAGATCAGTGGACGCTCTTGGGAGAGCAGGCGGGCTGCCTTCGGGGAGGACACAGGTCCAAGCAAGGCTGGGCCAGGGAAAGTGGGTGTGGACAGCGTGGGGCTGTGTGCCTGAGATGGGAGAGGGGGCAGGAGTGGCTGGAGCGCCCTCAGGAGCAGAGCTGGCCTGTTCCCAATACCCCACCACCCACAGGGTTCCCTGCAGGTCCACCAGGCATCCACCATACTTTCCACTCTGCATCCGGCTGCTCCTCAGTCCCTGGCCTCCCTCCAGTCCTCAGAAGTGCCCAGGGGCACAGCAAGGGGTGCTGCTTCGGGGCTCAAAGCTTCGGAAAGGGCTCTCCTCACCCTGAGAGCGCAGGGGAGGCAAGTGCAGGCCAGCCCCCATTCCCAGTGCTGGCCACAGAGCAGTGCTTCTGGCCGAGTCCTTGTGGAGTGGCTGCCCGAGCCTAGGGGAGCTCGTCAGCACAAGGACGCCATGCCAGAGCCAGTGCCGAGTCCACGCTTCTGGCAGCATGGTGAGCAGACACCCGAATCACCATCCCACTCACTACCCAACTGTGGGCAGGCTTGTACACAGGAACACAATCCCGGTGCCCAGCTCAGACGTCCCCTTCCAAGGCACACACACTGACCAAGAAGCAGCTGGAACAGAAAAATGGGCGGCCAGCATTTCCCCCAGGCAGCAAAACATGCCCACGGAGGGTAGTGGGGGACTGCACCTAAAACTTGTGCAGCCAGCTGGGGTCCTCACAGGGACCACCCCGTAAGGGGAGACTGGTCCCTCAATCTGCCTGCCCACACAGGGAGCCCCACGGGAAGTTCAGGTGTCTGCTCAGAGACTGGGTAGAGGCAATAACAAGAATAATGTCCCCTGAGAGTTTGCAAACATAGACCTGCTCTCTCTTCCAGCGCTGAAGTTGAACGTACGCCATCCTCAGAGACAGTGAATCCCAGTCCTAAATTAAAAAAGTCCCAGATTAAGAGCATGCCCTCGTAACCAGCAGAAGCAAATGGGAGGTCCCTTCTGGAGGACAGCGACCCACTGAGACCTTCAGGATTCCCACAGATGAAGTGCAACCAAATATGAACTCGCAATAAAAAAAGGAAAAGATCGAACACAAAGAAACAAGTCACCCTGACAGTCAATAGAAATAACAAACAGATTTGGACTGCTGAGAAATTCGGATATTTGAATATTTGAAATAAAAGAATGAAAGCATTAGAAAGAAGAGTCTGCTACAGAAAGATCATATTTGAAAAAGAACCACAGAGACTTTACAAATAAAAAAGTAAATGTTGAAACTATAAAACTCCATGAATTAAACAGCTGAAGAGAGAATCAGTGAATTGGAGAACAGATCTGAAGAATTTCTCTAGGGTGCAGTGTAGAAAGATAAGAAGACAGAAAATAAGAGAGGAAAGGAGGCATGGAG
Organism: Glaucomys volans; assembly: GCA_020662805.1. NCBI lineage: Eukaryota > Metazoa > Chordata > Mammalia > Rodentia > Sciuridae > Glaucomys > Glaucomys volans. The sequence goes on from JAJEJO010002626.1 coordinate 240,739, forward strand.
GGTAGGATAAGAGTTTAATGTGTGTCAGAACAGAATTACTAAGATTCCAGTCCCACAGAACGAGGCAGCTCTAGGAGGTGGGAAGGTGTGCCAGCTGTGTGGGCTGTTCTAAGGAGGGGAACAGCACGTGCCAATGCCCCGAGAGACCCAAAGTCTGCCTGCTGTAACTCTTGCTGTGTGCTGGCCTTTGCAGGGCCATGCCAGGGTGCAGATGGCTTGGGCTCCATCAGGCAGTCTCAGGAGGAGCCCGCAACAATGGGAGAGCCAGCTGTGCTGCCCACTGACCAGCTGCATTTCCCCTTCCACTCTAACTGCACTCCCAGCCCCATTCCCATTCCATGTCACCCAGGCAGAGCTAAGCCCAGGACTTCATGTTTCTGGGATGGACATGTGACCTTAACCAGGTCAACCACAGCCAGTGAGACCCAACTCTGAAACTCTGGTTAAAACCTCAGATTCTGCCTCAGTTGCTAACGGGGAGAATGCTGGCCCAGACCTGCTGTGAGGCAGAAGTACAGCAAAGAGATGCTGCACTGTTTGTGCCCTGCCTGGATCCAGCCATGCCTGAAGGACACCCTGGACTTAGCAGTTACCAGAATTAATACATTTCCTTTTCTGCTTGGGCTAACCTGAGGTGGTTTTCCGTCATATATCACTCCTCACTCCACCCATGAAACAATGGGAAGCCCCAGGCTGGAGACACTGTAGGCCCTCACCACCCAGGTCAGGGAGGCTTCCTGGAGAAGGAAATGGCTGGGTGGGGTCTTGGTAGCCATGCCCTAGTTAGCTGGGGGAGGACGGTGTGCCGGGCAGGCTGGTGAAGGTGTTGGCTGTCTTCCCGGGAGCTGGCGTGGCATGCTGGCTCCTGAGCACCATCTCTGCCCAGGCAGGCCCGAGCCCCCGGGGCACCTCTCAGATCTGCTTCTGATAGCCTCAGGCCTGGGCGGAGGTGGAGGCCTGCCCAGGGTGACATCTCAGGAGCATTTTTTTTTAATTTTTTTTTTGGAACCAGGGATTGAACCCAGGGGCACTCCACCACTGAACCACATCCCCAGCCCTATTTCGTATTTTATTTAGAGACAGGGTCTCACTGAGTTGCTTAGAGCCTCGCTAAGTTGCTGAGGCTGGCTTTGAACTCTCGATCCTCCTGACTCAGCCTCCCAAGTCGCTTGGATTACAGGCGTTCACCACTGCGCCCGGCTCAGGAGCATTTTGTGGGGATGCGAGCCAGACCCTCAAGGGTCTTGCCTCGAAAGTCACGTTGGTGTCAGGACCCCAACCTCAGGTGTCCCGTGTTGGATCATGAGACCATGCTGCTCCCTCCCTGAACCCTGCTTGCCTAGCGCCGTGAGTGCCCTTGGAGGCGATACCTGGCAGGTGCTTGTACAAGTCACCAAGCCCAGTGGGCTCAGGGGTCCACTCAGCTGTGAGGTCCCTGCTGACTTGGTGCCCACTGATGTTCAGAGTTCTGCAGGGTGAGGGCTACGCAGGCCCTGTGGTCACAGGCTGCACGGTCCCCCTAGAGCAGGGCCCATGCAGCAGCGACTGCTGGGACACCTCTGAGGAGGCCCCTGAGCACAGGTCAGCTCCGGGAAGCTGCCTTGCTCTCGCAGTGGCCTCTGGGCCTCTGGCTTTTCTGACCCATTTGTCTGGCCTATGATTGATCAAGAGCTGGAGAGTGGCCAAGGGTCTGTCCAGTGAGACCACAAGGGGAGGTCTGCTGGGGCCTCCAGAGGGTTCCCTTCCTCCAGAATGAAGCAAACAGCTGGGACAGCACTTCCCCTCTCCCACCGGTCACTGTCCCTTAGGAGTGTGAAGCACTGGGCCCCCATCTGCGCTGGGGGCTCCCCGGAAGCCATGGGTCAGACTCAGCTGCTTTCCTACCATACAGCTCAAGACACCGAGGCCCAGGGAAGGTGCGTCTCTGCCCTCTTGGGGGATGGAGCCAGCGAAGACTGGGGGTCTGGATCCTGTGCTGTGAGGCAATCACCACCCGTGCAGCCGCCAAGGCCCCAGAGGGCCCCCAGAGGCCCCGAAGGCTCTGCTCCCCGTTGTCAGGCCCAGGCTCTCCATGGACGCTTCTCCCCAGCTGCCCTGGAGCCGTCCACAGCCTCTAGCCCACAGCTGGGCTCTTCCTGTTGCTTGGAACACTATTGTCATTGACCAATTGTCTTGTGATGGGTCTCAGATGTCTCTGTGTGGCTGGACCAGAGGGAGGTTCCCTGGATGCGTTTGTGCCTTGTGAGTTCTGGACCACCTGAGTCTGTCACCCATCGAGTCTGCCAGGAGGGAAGGCCGCGGGCTGGCGGCCTGAGCAACACCAGTTTGTTTTTTCACAGTTTTGGTGGCTCGAAACTCAAGATCAAGGAGGTGGCCACTGAGGTTCTTTGTGAGGACTCCCCTGACTTGAGACGGGAGACTTCCAGCTGTGTCCTCGCTCCCAGCTTTCCGTGTCCCTTTTCCTCTTGCCATAGGTCAGCGATCCCCGCACACAGACCCCTCCCTTGCAACCATCCCACCTGGTCACCTCCTGGAGACCCATCCAATACCACCACGTCTGAGGCTGGGCTTCAACCTAGAAATGGGGAGGACACGACTTCTGGTCCTTGCCACTCCCTCAAAAAATAAAATAAAATTATAAGAAAATTTAAAAGGCATACCAGTTCACACCAAGCAGAACGTGACTTTCCGTCGGTGAAGACACAGAGCAGTCCTCCTGCACTGTTGGTGCCACGAGAGACGCTGGCCCTCGGTGGACAGCTGCCCAGCATTTCCTCAAAACGTCAAACGGAGAGTGGCCACGTGAGCCAGCAGCTTTGCCTCTAGGCGTAGACCCCAAGAATTAACTTCTGGATCTAAAACAGGTACTTGCACACCCACGTCATGGCTGCATGGGTGGGAAGAACCCAATGTCCTTGGATGGATGGATGGACCAGGTGTGGTCCACCCACCCAGGGGACTGCTCAGCCATAAGGAAGGAAATGCTGAACCAGGCGGGCAACTGGGTGGGAAGGCCAGCGCCTCGCTCTCCCAGTCCTGGGCCTCCGTCAAACACAGAGACAGAGCTAAGGGTTGCCAGGGGCTGGGGCGGAGTGGGTGTGGCCTTTCCGTTCTGCAAGGTGAAAAGCGTTCTGGACAGACATCATTGGCAGTGGACATCACGTTACCTTCAAGTGGTTGCGACGGCCAACTTCACATCGCGTGTTTCACCAAGATGTTTAAACACGAGGAAATCGAGGTGAGTCTGTGCTGTGGAAAATCACGCGATCGACTCCTCGTGGTGACGTATGGCTAAATATACATGGATTTCTAAATGGACAGACATCACCATCCTGACGTCCTTCCCAAGGGTTGGGAAAGGAAAGGGGGAGTCACAGAGCACAGTCCCCACAGGCGTGCACAGCCAGGTTCTTGGCCACACCACAGAGGCAAGTCTGCTGATGGCAGGTGACCTGGGCAGGTGGCCTGGGCAGGATGTGATCCAAAGGGCTCTGCAGTCCTCCTTCCTGGAGCCCAAGCTCAGTCTGACCCTGCGGAAAACAGGGCAGGTGGCAACGAAGGGGCAGTTATAAAATTCTGACCGTCACTCCTCAAAACTTTCAAGATTATCAAAATCAAGGACAACGTCTGAGAAACAGTCCCAGCCAGGAGGAGCCCAAGGAGATGTGCTGACTCAATGTCACGCAAGATCCTGGGACGGCAGAATGGTACTAGGTAAAGAGGAAGGTAGGATGAATGAAGAGTGCGGTCAGTGCTGAGAGGTGGCATGTAGCCACGCTGATTGCAACACTGGTTGTAATGGACGTGCCCAGCAATGGAGGGTGCCCCAAAAGCTTGTGTGGGACAATGCCAGGCAGTTCAGAGGTCAGCGATCAGGTTATGGGAGCTTTGACCCTGTCAGGGCATTGACCCTCTGATAGGGATGAACCGGGCAGCAATGTGGGCAGGTGGGGTGTGGCTGGGGAGCTGGTCACCTGGGCTTGCCTTTCGAGTTTTTATTTGTCCCTGGTCTGCAGGGCTCTCTGCTCCCTGGTGGCCAAGTCCTGAGCCACTCTCCCCACCACACTCTTCCACCATGATGTTCTTTCTCACCGGGGGCCAGGAGCAGCGGAGCCGGCTGTCTGTGGACTGAGACCTCTGAAACCGTGAGCCCCAAATTAGCCTTTTCCCCCTCTAATTGTTCTTGCCAGGTCTTTTGGTCACAGCAGGGACATAGCTGACTGAAACACTGGGAATCTAGATGGTGGCATAAGGGACACTCTCAACTATCTGATTTTCCTAGTAATCCAAAATTTCTCTAAAATGAAAAATCTATTAAAAAAAAAAACTACAGTCACCGTCCCAACAGGCCCTCCCCCACCAGGAGGAGCCCCCTTGCTCTGGGCCTGGCACCGCTCACTCCCTCCAGGGTGTTGGTGCCCTGGGCTGCAGCAGCTTCTCTGCCTATTGACCACAGGGTCCCTGCCAGGAGTGAGCAGCCAGGGGCTGGCCCGTTGTGGGTCCTGCTGCCCACCCAGGAGGCAGGAGAGCAGGTACTGCAGAAAGGGCTGTAGGAGCAACATGGGACAGTCGCCTGGGGTGGAGGGGACCTTTCCAGGGAGGGGCTGCCGACCTGACCCTCTCACCCCACCATCTCTGGGTGGCTTGTAGCCTCTGTCGGAGCAGGTCTCTCGCAGGGCAGTCCCCTGGGTCCCTCCACCAGCCTGCCCTCTGCGGGCCAAGTGAGTGCGAGTGATTCTCCTGCCCTGACCTTTGAGGACTCTGGGGGTGGGGGGAGCTGGTGTGTGCCCCTGAGGCTGGGTGGGGCCAGAAAGGGCCAGAGAGCGGGGCTGTCCTCTGTGAGCCCTGCCTCCTCTGATCGTGGGCAGTGTCAAACGCTCAAGTGGAGAGGACAGCAGAGGGAACCCAAGCACGCCCCACTCTGCCAAGCCCACGGTGCTTCCCCGAGCAGAGCCCACATTAGTTCTGGGTTGCAGGTGGACCCCAGCTTGGCTGAGGTCCGGCCCGTCGAGCTCATGACGTGGAGAGCAGTGTCCTTTCCATAGAAGCGGCGCAGTCTCCACCTCGGTTCTGTCCTGGGCTAGCAGCGTGCAGCACACAGCCCCTCGGCGCCTGGCAACCTGGTGAAATTGCCCGGCAACCTGGTGAAATACCAATGCTGCTCGGCGGGCACTCTGCAGGTCAGGGTCAGGGCCAGGGTCAGGGTCAGGGCTGGGGTGTTCAGTGCGCCTTCCCCAGACCACATTTCCAAGTTGTGATTATTGTGTTTATTGTGTGTGTCCCGCGTCTGCATCATGGAGCAGAGGCAGCTTCCATGGGAATCTGAATACTCAGTACGCAGCCAAAGGACGTGGCTGCCCTTTGAAAACAACCACAGCGGGGCTTCCACCCAAGACACCTCTCCCTCTACGAAGTGGTCCCTTCACACAGCGCCACTAGGGGCTCCACTCCTGGGGCCTCAAGGTGATTCCGAGGCTCCGTGGACCCACGTGCTCCTCTCCAGCTTCTTTTTCTAACTTTGCTCGTCTTTAAGACACTGGGCTGTGTGTGTTGGCTTGTGCCGATGGGACGCTACTGTCCCTGTCTCCCCATTGCTGTCCAGTGGCCATCAGCACTAAGGTGGCCCTGTCCCATGGAGAGAACCTTCTGGGAGGATCCCCCTGACTGTCCAGCCTGGGCACTGGGCGTGGTTGGCAATGGCATAGGTGGAGTGTGGCTCGGGGGATGAGGAGGTGGCCGAGTGGCACAGTGGCTACCTGCTGGGCGGGCCCTTTCTAGTCTTGCCAGGTCAGGTCCAGTGCTGTCCGGCAGGACACTTCCTGGGAGTGGCGAGCCTTCTGCTGGAGCAGCCACATGATGCCTGGGTGCCCTCAGCCTTGAGGAGCTGCAAACGAGATGTCCAAGTTCCACGGTTCCCGCTTCTTTCATCAGCTGAAATACCATCAGAAGAAACTCCCCTCGTTGATTCTTTAAATGGTGGCCCTGCGTTTCAGTCCATGCAGGAAGGGGAGGGGAAACGCCTGATTTCCTCACTTTACTGACGGTTTCAAAGTGCTGAGCCTCTTCCCTCTGCTGTGACTGGGATCTTTCCAGCAGCGTCATGAACTCGCGGTTTCATGAGGAACTCCTGGGCGATGCGTTCGTAGTTTGCGGATTCCCACAGCAAAAGTTCCAGAAGTGGAAGTCCCAGGTAATGGCAGCTTCCCCTCCATGGCTGGGTTGATGTTCTGGGTCTGTTCTCTGGGTGAATATCTGTGCCTTTTATGCTTGCTACAACATGCTGGGTCAAACACTCCGCATCTGAAGTTCTGGGCCCAATATTCTGGGTCTAATAGGCTGGGTCTAATGTTCTGTGTCTCTGCTCTAGGTATAATATGCTGGGCCAGATATTCTTTGTCTAACATTCTGGGTCTATTTTCCTGTGTCTAATGTTATTGATCTATTTTTCTGGGTGTGAACTCTGGGTCTATACCTCAGTCTAATGTTCTGAGTCTTATATATGAGGTCTAAAATGTTGGGCATAATGTTCTGGATTTCAGGTTCTGTTTCTAATGTTCTGGTTCTAATATTTTCTGTGTTTAATGTTCTGGGTCTCATGTTCTGGGTTCCATGTCCTGGGTCTGAAGTTCTGGGTCCCATGTTCTGGGATCTCAGGTTCTGTTTCTAATGTTCTAGTTCTAATATT
>JAJEJO010002626.1:257506-349516 GCA_020662805.1 Glaucomys volans
CCGCGCAGCGGGACGCGAGCGCGCGACCTGGCGCCGCCGCCTCCGCGCTCGTGGCCGGGACCCGCGGGGCCGCCTCGTCCCGGCTCCCCCGCGCCGCTGGGCTCCGGGGCGGGCGGCAGGTGCAGCGCGGCCGGCGAGGGGGCGCCACGGCGGCGGGTGGATGAGAGTTGGCCCCGACCTCCGCGCAGGGTAAGGGCGCGCGCGGACACCCACTCGCACCCGGCGACACTTGCCATGCTCGTCCCGGGCTGGCGGGCCGCGACCCGGCGCGCTCTGTGGCGCTCCCGCCGGGCCGGAGCGGAGACCCCCGTGCAGGGCCCGCACGGGCGCGCCCCCACACACTCCGGGTCCGCGCGGGCCAGGGCGCGCGTCACGGCCGCCCCCCGCGCGCGCAGGCGCCGGCTGCTAGGGTCCCCAGGGACGGGAGGAGGACGTCCCGCGGGCGCGGGGCCCAGGCCGGGGTGAGGGCCGTTGCGCGGGGGTCACCCGTGCTAGGACGGAGGAGGCCGACCCGAAGAGCCAGGACAGATGTCGTCCTACTGACCCACTCAGGGGGCAGGAGAGGAGGAGGGTGTCCCAGACCTGTGTGACCCCAGAAGTGGCCCCACCAAAAGTTGTGGAGTGGCCCGCTGTCTGTGCCCCCTTTCTGCTCTGTTTCCCCTCCCTTTGTGTGGACACCACACTGGGGCTCTCTGGCCACTTGGCACCCCGGCTAGATCCTGAGTGTGTGTGCTTCTCAGTCAGAAGGCCTGGGACGCCTGGTAGCCCCCACCCATGGTGCCCACCTGTCCAGAGCAGGACCGCACCCCTGCCCCGCTGGTGGAGGGCGGGAGCAGGTCTGACTTGGGACGGGTGCACCTGTCTGCTGGTGGCTCTGTGGCAGGAGGAATAGCAGGCCCCCCGTCCAGAGGCCTGAGTGTGACCCCCCACCACCCAGGCTAGCCCACGTTTGGGGCTGATTGACTTTGGGGGACTTTCTCGTGCAGGACGGGGTTCCCTTCTGGCCTTCCTGTGCAGGCTGGGGAGGAAACCCAGAGTGAGTCTCCCACACCACAAGGCCCTCCCGGCTGGGCCAGGACGGCAGCACAGGGCAGGTGGAGATGTGTGTGGCTTCCTCGCCACTTGCACCATGACCTTGGGCAAGGCAGGGGGCTGCTGGGGGCGCTCCCTGGGTCAGGGGTCAGAACAGGCTGTTGAGGCCAGTTGTGTCCTTTGCCCCCAGGTGGCGGTGACTGGCCTGTGGAGCTCTGTGGAGAATCTCCTGTTGTTTCCTGGCCGCTGGCCCCTGGCCCCTGGGTTACAGGCACATGCAGTGTGACTGGCGGGCAAGTGTGGCTTGTTGCTCTCCTTGCCCTGTGCTGGGATGGAACCAAGTCCCTCAGTTGTCAGGGGGACACCCCATCAGGGGCCTCAGTAAGCTGTCTTTCTTCTTGCTGAAGACTCCTCTGGTGACCCTTGGTTGACCTTAAGCAGGGCTCTGTGACCTCAGGGCAGGGGCTTTGAGCCCTCATGGTACAGCTGTGCTAGACTCATGGTGGATGTGGGCTTGGTCCTGGTTTCGGGGGTCGGTGCCTAGGGTCTTATCTTTGGTGGTCACCCTGAACCCCCACTCCACCTGCCTTCTCTTTCCTCAGTGCCCTGGCTGGGGAAGTGTGGCTGGTGGGGAGTGTGGCTGGTCCCCCCCTTTCCCCCAGTCCCCGTGATGCCTGTCTGCTTGCACCCAGAGAGCCATTTCCTGGAAGTGCACCGGAGACTCTAAAGTTGAGAGTTTCCACCTGGCCCTGGGCTCCTGCTTATCCCACGCCTGCTATCAAGAACCAGGTGGCCTCTCTCCAAACCCCCTCCACATCCTCTTATCTGTAGAGTCCAGGCTGGAGTGGGCGCCAGGGGACGGCTCGGTCACCAGTGCTGGCACCATCTCCGGTGTCCTCGCTAGCGCTGCTTCTCACCTTTGCCACCTAGAAAGCGGGGAAGAGCGTCAGGCGGGTCTCCTGAGTCACCACTTTTGCTGCACAGTGGAGGAGGACAGAGCAGTGGCCAGGCACAAAGGAACTGTCACTAGATTCTGGGAGACAGTGTTGCCCGTGAGGCTGGGCCTCATTCTCCTGGAGGGACCTGGAGTGATGACGTTCCAGGAACACCTGCACCCCATGGATTTCTTCTGGGCGGACCCCGGAAACATGTTGCTCCAGCCTGTGACCCCGTAGGGTTGTGCCCGCAGGTGCCCCCCCACACTTCTGCCAGGGGGTCCCTGTAGAGGCCCGTCTGTGGAGCTTTGTGCAGGGGTGGTGTGGCCCTGGCTAGAGGCTAACCTCTGGGCCTGCCCTCTAGTGGGTTGCTGGGCAGGGTTTCCCGCACGTGGTCCTCTTGTCTCTGGTGCTGGACCATCTGTGTCAGGCTGGGGGCTCCAGACTAGTGGACATGGTGGGAGCGCCTGTTAATGTGAGGGCCATGCTGGCCAGGAAGGGAGACACTGGTGACACCATGTGGCCAGGTCATCCCTCTTTGAGTTTCTGCTTCCTTCCCTGTCAGATGCCGCGAGGCCCTATTAGCAGTCAAGGGGGCCATTGCGTTGGGCCCCCTGCTGCCTTTGTCTGTCCGGTGGCAGAGCATCCCTGCTCCAAAAGAAGTTAGTAATGAATTGAGGGAGGTAAGATGTGGCCCCCAGTGCCAGGGAGAGGTGAATGGGGATGTAAGCGCTGGCGCCAGGCAGCTTCCCTTTCCCTGGCCCTAGACGAGTGTGTCCTGGAGCTGCCCTGGGCCAACGTGGCCACTTACGGGGCTGCAGAAGGCCTTTGGTTTGGGTGACTTGAGGGCTCTTTGGCACCACGGTGGGCTCAGGTCTGCTTTTCCCTTGGCTTTTGCTGGCAGAGCAGTGAACTCTTGGTCGGCCTCTGTTCTGGGCAGATCCTAGAAAATGCTGCTTGTGACGGGATCAGAGTTCAAGTCTGCTGGCTGTGTGGGAGGAGGCCTGGGCCCGAGAGTGACAAGCTCTAGTGAGTGAGTGTTCCAGGCCCAGCTGGGGGTGCCCAGACAGACAGCCTCTGCTGGGAGCCTTGCTGGTGGGGTACTGTCATGGGCTGCCGTGGGCATGGGAAGGCAGGGCGCCCCACTTCCCTCAGAGATGTGGAGGAGGACAGCGAGGACGCCCTAGGGGGAGACAGCCCTTGGGCATCGCGCAGGACCCAGGCAGAAGGCTGGGGGCACTGTGAGCTGGAATTCACTCCTAATGGACTCGCCATCCCGAGGCCTCTGTGAGGAGGTATTACCAGGGTTCTGTTGTGCTCAGTCCCTGTGATTGAAGTCCCCTGGGTGGCACGGGAAGACGGGAAGCGTCGGCCTGTTAGGAGAGTAGCAGTGGTCACAGCGTTCGCTCAGTCTGCGTCCCAGGCGTGTGCTGCGTGCTTTACGGGATTCTCCCACCAAGTCCCCACACAGGCACTTCACCCTGCTCTCCAGATGAGGAGCCCGAGGCACAGCAGGTGGGGCCGCTTGCCTAAGTGCCCAGGCTGGGGTTTGAACCTGGGTCTTTTGGCCCTGGGGCTGTGCTGGGCACCACTGCAGGCTGACAGCCTCCCTGCTGCTCCCTCTGGAAGTTCAGCTGTGTGTCGGGGTCTGAGAGATGCAGGTGGCTTGGCCAGTCTTGCTGGGCGCCCTCTGCCCTCAGCTGCGGTGACAGCATGCGGTGACAGCGTCTGTCACCCAGGGCACCATGGCATGCAGGTGCTGGTCATGATTATCTTCATAACACCCAGGGGCGTCGTGGGGTCTCCGTTTCACAGATAAGGATGCCCCCACAGTGGAATTGGTCACTTCCCAGGCACAGGTTGGTGGGGTTGAGCTGCGTCTGGTCTGGGCAGCTCTGCTCCTGACCCAGGCCCCACATGCAGGGGGATGGTCAGGTGGAAAGGTCTTCGTCTTGCTGCTGTTTCTTTCCCAACATGCTTAACCTCTCTGGGCCTCAGTTCAGTCACCCGTGAAAGATGAGGGCTGGACCCTGGGCCATGGTGACCCATCTGCTTTGCTCCCACTGGAGGAGGAAGTCTGGTGAGGAGCCGCCTGTCCCCAGTGTGTGGTCTTGGCTGTGCTGAGCTGGGCAGTGTGGGCTGCCCCCCGAGTGGGCTTCTGGGATGACGCCTGTCCCTGGCCACAGTGTCCATGCCCTCTGTGAAGTGGGGCCAAGTCTGGGGGCACTGGGGAGCTGAAGCATGGTGCCCTGTGGCTGCTCCTGCCTCTTGGGGGCGGCTGGGCAGGGAGGCCCTGGGAGGAAACTGCTTGGAGGCTGTCCAGGGCCGTGTGGAGGGCTCAGGGGCACTCGGCCTCTCCTGGTGGGTTCCTCGGTGTGGTGGACTGGGCGGGGCTGGCTCTCTGGGGGTGGCGCACCGTCAGGTTGTGGCGCCCAGGAGCGGGCACGGTGGTCCCCAGCCCCTGCTTGCACGCCCTTCCGAAACGATCCTCCTGCCTCAGCCTCATGGGTGCTCTCAGAGGCCAGACCCCTCCTGCCTGTTCAGTATCATTTCCCTGTGGCCAGAGCAGGTGACCTGAAGTGGCACTGTGTGGGTACCTTGCTCTGCCCTTGCTAGGTGGCTGCAGCCCTGACTGTAGGGACTGCAGCTTCAGGTCCAGGGACCCTGGCTTTGGCGTCCACCTGGAGCTGGGCTGGGCAGGGTGCTGTGCGGCTGAGCACGTCCCAGCCCTTGGTGCTTTTCCCTTGGACAGGGTCTCACTCAGTTTCTTAGGGTCTTGCTGAGTTGCTGGGACCGGCCTCGGGCCTGTGGTCCTCCTGAGTCTCTGGGATTGCAGGTGGGTGTGGCCGCTCCCCCAGCGAGTTGGTTCGTTTGACACAGCTTTGCAGAGTGTCACCTGCCTGCAGCCTGCACACTTGACGTGTCCAGTTCACAGCCTCCGACACCCAGCTCCGGGTCTGATTTTAGGATGTTCCCACCACCCCAAATAGCGCCCCCCGCCCCCTTCCCCGGCACACGGCCACCATATTCTAGTTTCTGTCTGTGATTTGCCTGTTGTTGGACGTTTGGCGTGACCGAGGTCACGCTGCGTGTGCCCTTCTGTGCCAGGTTCCTCACGTGAGTGCTGCCTGGTGGTGACGGGGTCGTGCTCTTGTGAAGAGTGGTGCCTCCTCCCTGCACCCGTGGCCCTGGACCACCTTCCCTGGCCCCAGGGGTCCGAGTGCCTGCCTTGGTGTGGCTGTGTGGGCTCGCTGAGACACAGGCACTGCGAGCCACACGCCTGGCCAGCCACCTGCCTACTGTCTGTCTGCATTGCCTCCCCCAGGAAGCCTCCCCGGCCCTCGCAGCCACGCTTCTCCTCTGCTCTGAGGCCTGGAGTTGTTGGGGACGGCATCTGGCAGGTGTGCACGGCCCAAAGCCTGCACCTGCGGGAGGGGACCTGTGGGGGGGTCCCCTGGGCTCTTCTCTCACACTGCCCCAGAGTGTGTCCTTCAGCCCACTCTTTCTGTCCCTTGATGTCCCTCTCTTTATTGCACAGATCTGTGTCTTGACCAGCTGTGTCCCTGGGGCCTCGGGGCAGGCCCAGGGTCCACCCACCTACCCTGCACTGGGTGCCCTGGGCTTTTGTTTGAGTGGACTGCAGTTCCTAAAGGAGGATTTTGGGGTCACAGGTGCATTTCAGAGCTAAGGTGGAGGGCTTCCTCGCCCTGGCCCCCGCTGCTCACCCCGCACTCTCCGTTGTGGTATTAGCACCCTCCTCCGTGTCTCGGTCACAGCTCATGACTATATTGATCTGTTCTTATTAACAGAATCCAGAGTTCCTTCAGATTGCCTGAGGCTTACCCTGATGTCCTTTTTCTGTCCTAGGATCCCACCCGGGTCCCTGGTGACCTTTGGTTACCGCGTGTCCTTAGTGTCCTCTTGGCTTGATAGCGTCTGGGACTTCTTGCTTTTTTCTTTTTTGTTTTTTCCTTGTGGTCCTGGGCTGGAACTCGGGCTCCCAGGTGCCGGCGAGGGGCCCGACCACTGAGCTGCACCCCAGCCCTTTTTATCATTTTCTTTTGAGACGGGGCCTCTAAGTTGCTGAAGCTAGGCTTGAACTTGCGGTCCTCCTGCCTCAGCCTCACAGTTGTGGCCCTGCACCTGGCAGACCTTTCTTACTTGTGATGATCCTGATGTGGCAGGGCCCCCTCCACTGGAGTTTGACCCATTGGGATTTCTCTTTTGGAGACTGGGTGTTGTTCTCAGGTGGTCTGGGGTGCTGAATTTGCAGGGAGACCACAGAGGGCCCTTTCATCACATCAGGCAGTCACCGGCTATCACTGTGACTCAGCACTGAGATGCCATGAGGTTCCCCCTACCATCCCCCCTTTCCTTCATTTCTTCTTTCTTTTTGTATCAGGGATTAAACTCGGGGTGCTTAACCACTGAGCCACATCCCCAGCCCTTTTTCTTATTTTATTTAGAGACAGGGTCTCACTGAGTTGCTTAGGGCCTCACTGAGTTGCCGAGGCTGGCTTTGAACTTGTAATCCTCCTGCCTCAGCCTCCTGAGCTGCTGGGATTACAGGCATGCGCCTCCCCACCTGGCTTGGTTCCTACTCTTAGGAGGGAAGTCCCTGCAGCCTGGGTGAGCAGTGGGGTTCTGCTTTGCCTCCCGGGACTGAGTAGTTGAACTCTTCGGAATTTTGCACGTGGGAGATTTGTCCCTTCTCCCCATTTACCAGTTTATTACCATGGATCCCTTTTGCTGTGGATTCACTGATACTTCGTTTACACTTCAGGTTACAAAACAATTGCGATTTATTTACTTTGTTGCCTACTCTGGCCACTGGGTCCCTTAGACACCCATCACTGTGGGTGCCTGAGCACATTGGCGCTCCCTGGCCCTCCAAGACACTCCAGGCTGCTGCCCAGGGACCTGCCACTTCTCCAGGGAGCTCGGGTTCTCGTTGCTGGAGAACAGTATCAGAGACCCAGACCTGGGCAGGCGTTGGCAGCTCCTAGACCCTCAGCTGGCAGGGCAAGGAGCATGGGGACCACTGAGCCCCACATGCCTGCTGGTGTCCACAGCCACTTCCACATGTGCCCATCTGTGGTCCGGGACAGGAGCTCATGTGATGAGGAATTCAGATCCAGTCACCCCGGGGATCATGCTTGTCCCCTCCCCTCGGTTCTATCCCAGCAGTGGGGACCAGTCTCCCGCCACCAGCCACCCGTTTATTGCCTTATTGTTCAATGCCAATATCCATGCAGCAGGAAGCATCTTTGCCGACGGGGTGTAGTGGGCACACGTGGCCCTTTGCCCAAGGCTCCTGCACACGTGACCACAGGGTCCTGCAGAGCCTGGGGGATGGGCTGCTGCCTGAGATGGTTCTGGGGTGAAGGGAGTGGAACAGGGGGAGGCCGTAGAGGCAAGAACTTCCCTGCTGTGCCCAGTTTGCATGGCTGTGGGATGGGCACTGACCTTGCATCCCTTTGAACCTTGCGTGGCTGCCTTTGAAGCCTCCGGGCAGTCTGGCCTCCTGGGGCAGGGAGGCTGCAGCAGGGTGCTTTGGAGCTCGGATGTCTGATCCTGGCTGGGTCTGTCTCCCTCTGCCTCTGCCTTGCCTCCTTGCAGGGGGCACTCTTTGAGATGTTTTACAGCGGGAAGGCGCTCACCTACCCGCCTTTCTGGGAAATGCCATTTGTGCCTGGAATGATTTCGGAGGCTGTTGGGAAAAGGGAGCTGGGCGGGAACCATCTCTACTGCCCTGGGCTCTGCCTCTGCTTCTTGCTCCTGTGTGGGGCTCCGTGGCATGTGCTCTGTCCCAGGCTGTGCAGGTCCTCGGCAGCTGGGGCTGCTGTGGGGAGGGCTGTAGGGACTCTGGAGCAGGGCTGGTCCAGCCAGATGGGAGCTGAGCCTGGCAGAGTGGTGGAGCTGGGCGCAGGGAGACCCTGTGGCGCGGTGGCTAGTGGGGTGGCTGGTGCGAGGGAGGTGGTGCTGAGTGCATGGTGAGTGGCCACCTGAGCAGCCCAGGAGGCAGCTGGACGGCAGTGCTTCCCTGTGCTGCAGCCCCTGTTCAGACAGGGTGAGGCAGGACTGCAGAGGGATGTGCGCTGGGCTCAGCAGGCCGGTCCAGCCCGTGGCGCCTGTCAGCTGTGTTACATGGGCAGATCTCTGAGTGCCTGGGCGGGGCACCAGCCCTCGATGTGCTGGAAGGTGATGAGGCAGGTGGGCATGCACCCTACGGCCTGCGGGCATGTGTCCCTGCTGCCTCTCTTTCAGGGGGTTTGGGACCCGAGAGGAGCCCGCTGTTCTTCCTGTTGCTGGGGGAACTTCCACTGTGGAGCGGGAGGGTCCTGGCCAGAGTGCCCAGGACCCTCCCTCTGCCCACACGCCCACCCGGCTCTTCAGCTGCCCACAGCCTGGGCTCCTCGTGTTTACTGAGGGCCTGCTGCCCTCAGGGAAGCCTTGGTGGGAGGGAGAGCTGGTCAGGTGGGAAGTTGAGAGGCTGGGCTATGGGATGGGGTGTCCCTGACCTAGTCAGGCAGGGAGGGCTCCCTGAGGGGCATGAGAGGGCCACAGGATCCAGGAGTGGGGTGGCCCGGTTGGGTGAGGCCCTGGGCCACGGTGCCTGGCTTCCCTGGGACCAGGCTTGGGCTGTTGTGGGGCCAGCTGGTAAAGGCCAGCTGCTGTCCCTGCTTCCTGGAGACCCAGCCAGCTAGCGCGTGCTTACCGCTCTTCTTCTTCTTTTTTTTTTTTTTCAGTATTTTTTAGTTGTTCGTGGGCCTTTATTTTTTTTACGTGCAGTGGTGGGAGTTGAACCTGTGCCTTGTACGTGCTGGGCAAGCGCTCTCCCTCCACGCACACCCCAGCCTTGGTCACCACTCTTCTGTGGTCAGGGTGCATGGGATTCTTGACTCCCAGTGCCCCCCGGCTGCCTGTCTTCAAGTCCTTTGGCTCTGTGCTGGGGGCCGGGCTTCCTGTGACCCCCATACTTCCCTTGCCCCTGTGGGTGTGTCTCAGGACATGGGTGGATCTGCCAGCAGCTGGCAAGGGCAGGACCTGGACCAGCTCTGCCAGCCCAGGGACTTGGTGAGTTGGTCCCCATTGGGCTGGGGCGCTGTCCTTCTCCAGGGCCCCTCCTGGGAGTGAGGCTGAAGATCAGGCCCACCCACCCTCCATGCCCTGACCTGGGGCTAGCCTGCTGTGGTCTGTGTTGTCCTGGCCTCCCCTGCCCTGGAAGCCCCTCTGGTCCCTGTGGCCACTTTGGCTCCCAAGCTCCCTGGGTGCAGGTTCGTGAGCCTGCACATCCAGCTGCTGGTCGTAGGCAGCTGCAGGGCGATGCTGGCCTGGAGAGTTCCTGTCCCTTTTTCTAGTCACAGAGCTCATGACTGAATCATTTGTGGGGTCCCAGCTTCCCAAGGCTGCTACCTGGTGACAGCAGAGGGCGTGCGAAGTGGGGTGCCCCTGCCTGGCTCCCTGGGAAAGCAGCCCCAGGTGAGTGTGGCTGGACAGGTGAGGGTCTGCAGTCCCCCTTCCTCCTGCCCCGCAGCCAGGGAGGGGACTGAGGCCTGCAGCTCAGGGGCACTTGGGATCCATAGGTCAGGAGGGTGCATGCCAGCCATGGCCCTGGGCAGCCAGTGTGGTGTTTAGTTCTGAAGTGACCTGATTGGTTCAAAGAACACACACCCCTTCAGTGTCACAAAGCCCAGACCCCTCTAGAAGAGCTGACCCCTCGAGGACAGCTGACTGCCCAGAGCTGCCACCAAGGCCACGTGCTGCTGGTGGTGAGCTTCTTGGCTTGTTCCGATGGCCTACTCCTGTTCTGTGCATGGTCCTAACAGGGTGGGCCAGGGCCCTTCCCGGGAGGGGATCTCAGCCCAGCCGGAGCCAGAGCAGACGCGGCACGGTGTGCGGGTCATTCCACATGGCCTCCGTCCAGGAAGTGGGGCTGAGGCTGAAGTGTGTTGGGGCAGAGGTGGGGAGGCCTCGCGGGAAGCCCAGTGTCCAGAGGGACGCTTGCCTGGGGCGCAGGAGCTGCCTGTGCCTTTGGGAGCCGTCTGGACGTGTCCTTGAGCTCCAGTGCTGGCTCCCCTCTCCTGTTTGACCCGAGGGCATGGTCGGGGGCCAGACAGGGAGAAAGGAATAGGGCCCAGGCAGGTCAGGGCCAGCGGTGGCTGCCTCGGGGCTCTGTCCTGGCCTGGAGACGCACTGGCAGGCATGCCCATCAGATCTGGATCAGGAAGAAAGGTGACATTTTGTTTAGCAGCCGCTGCTGGAGAACGCAGGGGAGGGTGGGTCGCTGCGGAGGATTCCAGCAGGGCTCACCTGTGGTGGCCTGGCGGGCAGAGAGGCGGTGATGGGGAGGGACGGGGGAGAGGAGGGGCCGGCCCGCCGTGCAGGGCGCGTGGGGAGAATCAGGGAGTGATGTTACTGGGGTTGCCTGCTGCAGGGCCCGGCCTGTGGGGGTGGCACCCGCGTGGCCTCGCTGCCTCCTATCTGAAGAGGGGAAATGAAACCCATCTGCCAGCAGCTCAGGCGGTGGCGGCAGGGTGGTGCAGGCCAGGGTCACACCCTGCAGCAACCTCCCTCCTCCCAGGGTGGGGGCGGGGCCCTGGGCAAGGAGCTGGGTCTGGTGAGTGGGGCCAGAGGACAGCGGGACAGGAGTGCGAGGTGTCCAGTCAGCCAGTGGAACCCAGGGCTCCTCCTGTCACTCTCTCTAAGCTGGACACGGGACTGAGTCACAGTCCCACCTGCTGCCAGACAGTGAGGGGCAGGGCTGGGTAGTCCTGGTAGCCACCCAGCGTCCCCACTTGCATTGGACCATGAGGAAGGCGACAGGACTGAGACCCCCCCGACCCCTCCCGCTCTGTCCCATCTGTGGTCGCCCCTGGGATTGAAGCCCTGGGGCTGGGGAGGCAGGCTGGCCGGGCCCTGGGGGCGAGGGCAGGGCCTGCAGGCTTCCTGGAGGTCAGCGCGTGCCAGCCGGCTCTCAGGGCAGATGTGAGAGTGCCCCTGTGTTGATGACTATGGACTGGGTAGGGCCGGCGGCTGTTGCAGAGATGAGAATGGCAACATGGCCTCTGGCCAACCACTCCAGCCTTTAAAAAGCCCCACGCCCCGTCTTCTGCTGCCACTTAGGCGCGGCTGCATTTGAAGAACGGACTGTCTTGAGAGGGGGCTGGGGCTGGCATCCCGGCTGAAGGGGGCCCGGCCCTCTCTGGATGCCTGCTGCGTCTGTCTCAGGCCCCTCGTAGCTCCCTTCTCCTGCCCCTGGGGCCCCACGTCACTCAGCCCAGCCTGGTCATCCTGGTGGACGCGGATTGGGCACTTGAGCTGGCGCTGGACGGTGCTGGCTGGGCTGCAGCCAGAGCCCTCCTGCCTCCGGGTCAGGTCACTGTGGGGCCTGGGCTGGTGACGGAGTGTTCCCAGCAGTCTCCCCTCCACTCCAGAGAGAGGTCCGCGCCCAGGGGTGCCCGGGAGGTCCTGCATGCAGCGCCAGCCCTGACGGTAGTCAGTGACTGCTTTGCCACAGGGGGCCCTGTCCTGGTTGCTGCCCAGCCATGCGGGTCAGAGGCAGCCCCTGGGGCTGCTGGGTGGAGCGGGACCCTGGGGGGAGAGCTCTCCAGGGCTGGCAGACCTTTTCCACATGTCCTTGTCCCCCTAGCTGCAAGCCATGCGGCTTCCTTGGAGCAAGTGAGCCTTGGGTGTTGGGGGAACCCTGGATGTCAGGGTCTCTGTCTCAGGGGGTCCCAGGGCAGGTGGTGTGGTGGGGGCTGGGCTGGCCGGGGGCACTGGGAGGTCTGCCTGAGTTGGCCTGGGGAGAGTGAGCAGAGGGTCCCCAGAACACCTGTGGGGACAGGGAATGTCAGGGTGGCACAGGGCACGACCCACTTTGCAGATGAGGAAGTGGGTGTCTGAGGTCCCCACTCAGCTTCCTGCCCTGCTGCGCCCTGTGCACACCCGGGCCCACCCTGGGGCCTATATTCCAGAAGGCCGCTGCTGTGTGCTTTCAGGCCCCCACCGAGGGGCCTCTGGTGGACCCCGAACTCTGCTCGGGTTTCTGGGGACCACCCCATGCCACGGGCACCCCTGAAGTCCCCTGCATCTTGGGGACCATGGCCCCAGCAGCCTGGATGCCCCCACCTGTATTGGCCCTCTCAGAGACCCCTGGTAAGCACCCCCTGTACTTCTCCCCAGAACCCTTCAAGATACTTCCCAGCATGTGGCCACATGGTGTAAGTGCTGATGGGGAGACCCACTGTCCCATTTAATTTTCTTAGTGTTAGGGAGACTGGCTCAGAGACGGGAGGCACCTTCCCTGAGGCCACACAGCCAGAGGGCTGTGAGACCAGTGATTTCGAAGCCCTGTGCGTGCCTGCTGAACGGGTGGCTGAGCTGTGGGCATTGAGGCCAGCCTTGGGTAGGGAGGCTGGAGTTCTCAGGGCAGGTGAGTCCTTCATGCTGTGACCCCTTGCTGGGTTCCTGGGGGTGTCCCCTGGGGACACACACAAGTGGTCCTGGGACCTGACTGCCTGGTGGGGCTTTGGTTGGGCGGCTGGGAGAGTTCCATGGTGCTTTTCCATGGGTGGCCTCCTGTGTCCTCCTGATGGCAGGAGACTGGTCTTGGCAGAGAGCCCTGACGGTGCGGGGTGGGCGAGGCCTCTGCTGGCCTGAGCTGGGGGCGCCAGGAGCACCATCTCCGGGAAGGGCAACCCTCATCAACTGTGTGGGACCCAGGCCTGGGCCTCTGCCGTGTGTGCCTGGCTCTTCTGTTTGCTGGCTCCTGGCAGACAGGTGCGAGGGACAGCACCTGGTGGCTCGGTGGGGGCAGTGGAGAAGCACAGGGCTGGGACCAAGAGAGGAGCGACAGCCACTGCGGGGAGATGGGCCAGGAGAGGATGGGCGTGAGCGGGGCGGGAGCCTCCCTGGGCTCCCTGTGGGGTGGGTTCCCAGCACCAGCTGGAGTCAGCAGGGAGCGGTCGCTGAGCCAGTTCCCTCCCCACCGTGTCCCCCCCCCTCAGTGGTGTCCAGTGTGGGACTGTGAGGTCCCTCCATCTTGCATTATCTCACTGGGGACTTAAAAACACTGACCACTGCTGCTGTGTCGGAAAGCTGGGCTTGTTGCTTTAGACCCCGGTTGACCGCGGTGGGTGCTCCCTGGGAAGGCCGTGCTCCCGCCCCGCACCCCGCAGCCAGCTAGGGCCGGGGAGAGTCCTGGGGGCGTGATGGGACGTTGGGTCAGCCTCACCCCGAGGACTGGTGAGGCTGTCACCCCCTCCCATAGCTTCAGGCTCCACAGGGCAGGGGCCACCACTTGCCCCTGTGTCCCCACACTTGGCTGAGGGCCAGACAGAAGTTGACACCAGGGTGTCTGAAGAGAGCCTGTAGGTGCCAGCTGCCAAGTCCATTCCTGTCCCCAAGCCCAGTGCAGTGAGCTCCAGGGTTCACTGGGCTGGCCTCCAGAGGTGGGGTGCCACCTCTGTAGTACCACGTCCCCCGGGACCGGGCCAGCTTCACTGCCACCAGCCTGTCGACTTAATTGATAAATAAGTATTGTTCCTTTAAGTTAGGCGAGTGTGTACTTTTAATAATTAACTGCTTAATTGCAGGAGTGAAAGTAGTCAAGCGGGTTGCCTGCCTGGTGTGCGGAGACGGCTCATCTGCACTGTCGGGGGACCTGCGGCTTCGCGGCTGGGGTGGCTTCATTCAGACGGCAGGCCAGGCGGCACTGAGTCCTCTGCACCTGCTGAAGCAGGATTCCGTCCCGGGCTTGACCTCTGGCTCGGGTGGATGGGGCGGAGCGGCCCTGCAGCTGGCTGGGAAGGGCCCTGGCGTCAGGCAGGTGTCTTGGCGGTGCCCACGCCCCGCGCTCCAGGGCAGCTGCCGCTCCTGCTTGCGGCCGGTTCTGCGTGGAGCGTTGCCTCT
This sequence comes from Glaucomys volans, assembly GCA_020662805.1. Lineage (NCBI taxonomy): Eukaryota > Metazoa > Chordata > Mammalia > Rodentia > Sciuridae > Glaucomys > Glaucomys volans. Next base: position 271,387 of record JAJEJO010002626.1, read on the forward strand.
GCCGTGTGGTGTGTAAGGAATTTTGGCAACAGAAAGAGCCTGTTGTGACCTATTTATGCAGCATTTCAGAATCACATGAATATTCTGTCCTAAATTCCGTATAATTAGAAGATAGAGACTCCGCGATCGTTTTTCTTCACCAGCGTAACCTAAATTGCAACTGTTTCCATGTGGGTTTTCAAAAAGAAAGCATTTGAAGGAAAATGTAAAGAGGAACTGACTTTCTGCTCTGCGTGCAGATGCTTGGGAGCAGCATGACGCTTGAGTGGCACCGAGACCTTGTGAATGGCTGCTTGGCTGGCGGGCGTCTCTGCCAGCAATAGGGTGGGGCCGCCTCCTGAAACCTGGTGGACCCGGCTTCGAGGCTGGGGAAGCTTTGCTGGGCTCTCCGCTGCCAGTCTGTTGTCAGTCCCTGGCTGGGCGAGGGCTTCCACCTGCCTGTGCTTTGCTGAGGCCATCTCAGTGTGAAGGGGACTGTGGCTCTTGTCACTTGGAGGGTGACCCGTGCTGCTGTACTGTGGGGCCGCTCTCAGGAGAGACCCTGGCAGGCTGAATCTCTCCTCCTGTTGTCGTGGGTGGACCTCAGGAGTGCAGGACAGGATATGTCACCGTCCTGGGTCACGGCGTGCTGCCGTGGTCGGTCCAGCGTGGCCCTCTTGTCTGTTCATTGAGTCATTTTTAAGGGAAAGGGCAGCCCAGAGCTCACCATCAGGACAGGTGTGGCCCTGATGGTCCCACCCAGAGGTCCTCCCGCCTCCTGTACCCAGGGCTGCCCACCTGATGGTTCCCATGTCCCTGCCTTCCCTGGCTGTGCCACGCTGCCCGGGGAGCCCTCCTGCTCCTTCTGCAGTGGAGGTGGTAGTGGTCATCAGGCTGGGTGGTGGGCAGGACGAGAAGCGCGCCTGCAGCAGAGCAGGTGTGGAGCACACAGGTGGGGGCTGGGCAGGGTCCAGGATGCGTGGGGGAGACCAGTGGCCGCAGGAGAACTGGGCAGAGGAAGGGGCATCACCTTGGTAGGCAGGGTGCTCCGGTAGCCCAGGTAGGCCAGGTGGGTGGGGAAGTGTCAGGTGTGGGTGTTCAGAGGATAAGCAGGGCTTGGACTGGGGACGCTTGCCCTGGCTGGGGACAGGAGTCTGGACTGGAGGTGGAGCTGTGGCTGGCCTGGGCCTGGCAAGCAGCGGTCCTGGGAGTGGAGGGGAGGTGGGGAGCCTGAAGATGCAGGGCTGCGAGGGGCCCAGGAGCAGGCCGCTGGGCCACGTCTACCCCTGCCCCCAGGTGTGCCCCTGGCCTGCTGCTGGCACCCTGCACACCACGGCCTGGCGCCCTCAGGTTCGCTGCAGTGGCTCCAAGTAAAATGCTAACTCACTGTGGACTCTCCTGTGCCCTCCGCCTGCAGACCACCTGGTCCAGCCATGGGCAGAGCAGTGGGGGAGCGGGCTCCACACTCCCCTAGCACATGGCCACAGACTGTGCCCAGAAATGTCCTTTTGTCTCAGAGACACTTGGGCACCTAGGGACAAAGAAGGGGCATTTCCTCCCACACCAGGGCAGGCTCAGAAGCTAACCACGGAGAGAGGCTGGTCCTGAGTCCCACGGGACCTGTGAGAGCCCGCCTGGTGGGTCACTGCCTCGGGCAATCCAGAGGTGACGGCACCTGGCCGTGGAGGCAGCTTTTCATGGTGGACGTCTCTTCTTGCCTGGGTCTCCTGGGTCGCCATTCCCCCAGGACGGGCCCTGCCCGCAGGAACCCATCTGGTAGACTAGACCCTGAGCAGCCTGTGCATCTGGAGAGAGGTGATGATCTGGGCCCAGTGGTCATTAGGGATGCCAGGTTCCAGGTGGGAGGACTCAGCACCAAGAGGAATGTGGGTGCCCATTGAGGCCTCCCTGTCATCAGGGTGGCCCTGGTCGCAGTGTGGGAGGCCCCCTTCCTGTCCTGGCACTCCTGACCCCTCCCCCAGCCACAGGGAAGTAGCTTTTGGATTAGCTCTACTGTGAGTCGTGGGCCCCATGTGACCTCTTGGGGACCGGCTGCAGTGTGCAGAGAACTGCCAACCCTGGGCCCACGGGCTCACAGGTGCAGGATGATGCAGACCTGGTCCAGAATCCCAGGGCTGCCCAGCTGGGTCCTCCAGGTCCCTGCTTCCAGCCCAGCCCCTTCCCTACCTTGGCCCCCTTCTGGCCCATCCAGGGAGGCTGAGGAGGTGGGCTTCGGGGGGGGGGCCTGGATCAAGGGAGGTATGCAGAGCTGCTGGCCTGGGGGGCCCACCCCGCCCCCCACCTCTGTCCTTCTGGAAGTGTTGAACCAGCCTGTTAGACTGGGCTCCTTTCTCGAAATCCACTTTGTGGACACGGGCACGTTGGCATCTCTTGTCATAGTGGTGCCATGCGTAGGTCCGAGGCCGCCTGACTGCAGTTTCCCTCCGCTGCTTCTGCCTGGCCATGCGTGGACACACTAGCTGGGCCCAGCTGCTGCTCTCTGGGAGGAGGGAGTCTGACTGCCAGCTGATGCTGTCCAGGGCTTGGAGCCTGGTCTGGTCAATGGCACTTAGGAGGCAGATAGCGATCAGTTTCCACAGGTGTGTGTGTGGCCGGGATGACAGATGTCACCTGGCCCTGCCTGCAGTCAGGCCATTAGGCACAGGAATACGTGAAGCCTGACTTGGGCGTCTTCCCGCCCCTCCCCTCTGTGGGTGGAGGTTGGTGCTTCCCGGCCTCCCCTGGAGTGTGTGCCTGGCCAGGCTTTGGGTCTTCCTTTGACCTGGAGCCGACTTTCTTCCTCCTGGAATTTGGAGATGAGGTCCTCCCTCGGGGCAGCATTCCTTTGTCACCTTGGGCCCTTTCCACTGGTCTCTGAGATGCCCCCCCTTCTTGGCAGAACTTTAATGTCCCAGAGGACCTCAGCTGCACCTCCAGGAGGCTGGCACCACTCTTCCCAGCCCTGCCTGTCAACCTGCTCATCTGGTTACACCGGGTCCCCACGCCTGCTTGTTGGGCCCTGCCCTCGTGGGAGTCCGCAGCCAGGCTCCTGGGATCTGGGCCCCTGGCTGGGAGGGCTGGGCAGAGGCTCCGTGGCCCAGCACAGAGGGAGCCTGCTGGAGCAGAGCGGCTGGGTCTGGGCTTGGATTGCGCAGGGGCCCTGGCGCTCTGCTTGGGGAGGTTCTGGCAGGAGGGTGCCATGAAGAGAGGTGGCATAAGGAGCAGTCTGTGTCCCTGTTCAAGGTCGCGTTTTCCCAGGAGACACGGGTCTGGAGCCCGGAGACCTGTGGGAATGAGAGGATGTGGTGAGTCGGGTCTTGGATCCAGAAGGGCTTCGTGGAGAACTAACCCTCCCTGTCCCCCTCCCTTCCTCTCTCTCTCCCTCTCCCTCTCCCTCCTCGCAGGTGATTTCCCCCCATGGTTTTCAGCAGCACAGACAGGACAGGTTCAGCTGCAGGTTGCTGCTCTGGGCAGGTTTGCGGGGCCTGGGTTTTTGGTGTCCCTCTGCCTTCAGGAGGCGCCTTCTCTGGTTTCCCTTTTCTAGTGCAGCCGTCTGGCTGTGTTTTGGGTGAGGCTTTGATGAAATTCTAGCGAGAGGTGTGGGTGCCTTGCTGCTCGGGAGAGGAGTCGGGGGTCGGGCTGCTGGAGGGAGGCAGGGAGGCGTGGTCAGTGTGCGCCTGGGCTCACGTGCCGTGCTGGGGCCTCCAGTGTCAGGGGGTGAAGGACGCAGTCCAGGGTGGTCCTGCCTGGGAGCCTCCCAGTTGCCATTTTTCTTCTGTTTTGAGACTCTGACCCCCTGTCATTGGTTTGATTGCTTCTCAGTGGGTCTGGCCGCAGATGGAGGGGTTTGGGGTCCGACGGGGCAGAAGTCATTCTAAAGGCGCAGCAGCGCCCAGCTGAGGGCAGGAGAGTGGGGGACCTGGTGGGCAGGGGTCACTGTGCAGCCGTGTGCTCCTTGAGGGGAACGGGAGCTGCCATTGAAAACCAAGTCCTCTCACCCGTGCATGTGCAGGGGACAGAGAGGCCTGTGGGGACACTGCCTTAGTGAACTATGGGGCTGATTTAGGCTGGAACTGAAGGAAGGGAGTTGGTGGGCCAGAGAGGAGCACCAGAGGAGTCAGTTCCTGGGGGTGTGCGGCGGGGGTAATGCCGGGGACGGGAGCCAGTGCCTCATCCAGAGGCCCCCTGCGGTGCCGCTGACCCAGGGCTTTGCAGCCCCCTGGAGGAGGCTGGGGTGCTGGGTAGGATGGGGTCCCTGGAAACTGCAGAGGCAGAGCCCGTGCTCCAGGGCCAGACCAGGAGGTGGTGAGACCATGAGACTCCCTCGCACACAGCAGTAGAGCTCAGGGCCTGTGTCCACGGGGAGCTGCCCAGGCACATGCAGGCCCGGTGTTCAATGGCAGTGGTCACTCGGGACCTGGATGGCTCTTGGTGTCCGTTCTTGGGCCAGCCCAGCATTTCCACAGTGGCACTTGGGGATTTTATGATCACTTTGGAGAGTTAAAGTACCTAGTGCAGAATCAGCCAGTGACCTGCGGTTACCCCGGGAGCTCGTTTCTCCTAGGGAGGTCCTTAGTGCCGTGGGAAGCAGGAGGGGAAGACACTGCCAGAGACCAGCCCTGGACAGCACAGTGGGCCCACAGGCCCATGGGCTCTGCCATGTCCACCATGGCTGGAGACAGTGCTCTTGATGTTTGCCTGCCTCTGTAGGTGGCCATCAGGGCTTCTCCCCTGGGCCTCTGGCTGTGACTGGTGACCAGGGGCCTTCTCCCTGCTGCGTGCCTGGGCGGGTGGGTGGTTTTGGGTCTGATCTTACCTCGAAGCCACCAGGAAGGCTTGCCGTTCACATCGGGAGAGGCCAGCGGGTCCTGTGGAGGGTGGAGGCCCACTTCGGCCACAAAAACCTTCCCTCCCGAGGTGTCTGTTGGGGAACTGTTTTGAGCCTTGGTTTCTTAGGGCTGGTGACACCCATGCCTGTTGTTGAGAGGGTGCTGCTGGCAGCTTGTACCCACTCCTGCGGTTGTCACCTGGAGCTGTCACCCTCTCTGGTGGCAGGATGTCGGGCAGTTGTCCAGGGTCTCTCCAGAGCCTGTAGTGGGGGCACAAGCAGGAGGCGCCCCAGCACACACTGTTCGAGCAGAGGGGACGTTTTCTGGCTCAGGCCCTGGGCGTGGGGCACGGTGCTGTGTGGGGTCCAGGCCAGGATCTGGCCCCTCTCCCTCTGGTGGCCTCCTGCCTGTCACGTTTCCCTCCTGCTTCTCCTTGTCTGCATCCTGGGCAGGCTGGGACCCTGGGTGGCCAGGGCTCTTGGCTCTAGGATCCCAAGGTCCCTTTTCCACGAAGGCTGTGGTTTGTCCTGCAGAGTTATGGTCAGTGCTGTCTGTGCAGCGGGGCTGTCATTACTGAAAGGAAGGAGGGACGATGGGTGTGGCCTCAGAGAGGTCACCCCTGGGGTCAGGCTGCAGCGTCAGCAGTGGAGGGGCTCAGGGCAGGGTGGCAGGTGTGTCTGGGCGAGCGCAGGAGTGGAGGCCCAGCGTGCCTGAGCGGATGTGTCCGGGACTGCGATTCCTGGACTGTGGGTGGGGCCGGCTCCCTGGAGGTGGGGCCTCGAGGGCCTCTGGGAGGGAAGGGCGGGGAGGGCCTGGCCAACGCAGGCGCTGGGGGTGCATTTGGGAGACTGGGGGCCTCTCCGGTCCTTGGAGGGCCGTGGGTGTCCTGCCCTTGTGTGAAGGTGTGTGACGCTGACCGCAGACTGCCAGGGCGAGGCAGGTGAGGGAGGGGTGCCCGTGTCCCAGGAGGGTGGAGATTCAGGTCACACCTCGGGGCGAGTGGCCTTCCTGGGTGCTGGTCAGGAGCAAGGCACTGCCTTCCTTGTCTTGCGCTGTCTCTGTGCCTGTCCCCTGTTTGTGCTGGGTGTGGCAATGACCTCCTCTCTTAGGAGTGTGACAGTGAAGCTAGGACCCTGAGCCCCTAGGGCACCCATGCTCTGTCCTGCCCGTCTCAGCTGCCCTCGCTCGGTCAGCCTCCGTGGGTGTGGTCCTTGCCAGGTGGGGCCCGGCACCTGGCTTCCCTTCCCTGACACCTTGGCCTCCCTTCCCTGACGCCTCGTCCTCTTGGTTGACCACACCCAGGGCCATTTACTTGTCTCCAGGCCAACGCCATGTGCACTGGTGCCTTGACACTGGGGTCCCTGTCCCTCCCGGGCTTGGCCTTCAGAGTGGGTGCTGTGGACCCTGGAGCCCAGGGGCCGACCCTCCCCTGAGCCCACCCAGCTTGACTTCCTTCCATCCGATGTCCACCCAGGTGTGCCAGGCTGTGCTGTGGGGCTCACATGAGGCCCCGCCCCTGCGGGCCTGAACCAGGACAGTGGCCTGCCCGGTGCTGTGGGGAGCAGACTCCCCACGGGTTCCTTAGAGCGGGTCGGGCTGCAAAGGGCTGCGATCTGGAAGAGGGGGAGCCCCCAGTGCCTCTGACAGGTGCTGCTACTCACCTTCCTGGACCTGCCTGGCCTGGCATGCTAACTGGCGTGTGCCTGGATGCAGCTCTCCCCAGGACCCAGCTTCAGCCCAGAGGCCTGGATGGTGGTCAGAGGTTGCTGGTGGGCTGGCCAGGGTGCCCTGAGGACCGAGGGTCCCATTGCCAGGCCCCTGAGTCTGTCCCCAGCCCTTCCTAGGAACTGCCCTGTGGTCTGTCCTCGGACCCTTCAGGGTGAGCCCCCAGCACTGCCTGTGGCGTGTCCACTGCTATTCTTACCCTGTTAGAAATGAAAACTCTACAGTTAACGCTTGCTAATCCACTGAAGGGCGTCAACACAAGCAGCTCAGTTTTAGTATTTTAAAAAATTGCTATAAAAAAAAGACCGACAAGGGACTTGGGTTTCCGTAGTCGGCTCTGACTCTGGTTTTGACAGTCTGCAGGTGACACGCTCAGCCAGGGAGCCGCAGTGGCACCTGGAGAAGGCCAGCAGCATCCTGGATTATTATTCAGCTAGTCCTGACTTGTGGGTCCCTGAGAGGGTCCCCTAGGCCACACTTTGAGAACTGCTGGTGTAGGCATTAACCGAGGTTCTCTGTGAGGGAGGAAGTGTTGCTTTTTCCAAGTCATTTACGTCCTTATTTCTTTTATTTTAAGCATTTAATTTAGAAGTTCCATTTATTTATTGGATTATTTGGTTCTGGGGCTTGAACCCAGGGGTGCTTTACCACCAAGCTACGTCCCCAGACCTTTTTAAAATTTTCAGACAGGATCTCACTGTGTTGCTGAGACTGGCCTTGAACTTGTGATCCTCTCGCCTCAGCCTCTGGACTTGCTGGGATTGCAGGGTGGCTGCCGTGCCTGACAGGAAATGGTCTTCAGTGTGACCTTTCCTCGTGTCCCACATCTCTCTCAGAAAGCTGTGGGCTGTTCCAGGGTCACCGCGTGTCCCCAGCCCACTTCCCGCTCTGCTCTGGTGTTTTCGTTCTTCTCCATGCAGGTCTGGGGTCCATTCTGGATGCGTCTCCTGCAGGTGTTGGTGCCCTGACCGCAGCTGGTCCTGGGCCTGTCCTGTGTGCTGTGCCCTGTGGCACTCTGCCCTGTGGCACTCTGCTGTTGGGCTTCCCTACCTATTTAACCTGTTTTTCTTAAAGGTCTTGCTCTTGGCCTGTGTGGCTTTCTCTGGAACTTCCTGTGGCTCATTTGGAGGACTCGTGGTGAGTTCACAGATGCCCTTTGTATTGGGCAGGGCTCTCTAGAGGAGCAGACCCACTGGATTCTTGTATACATACAGGGGTAATTAAGAAAGGGATTTAAGATTGGCTTACACCCCCAGACGCCAGACAGCCCACAGTGGCCGTCTGAAGGCCGCGGAGCTGGAGGAACCAGTAGCTGCCCAGTCCCAGCAGCTGGAGCCTCAGAACCAGAGGGATCAGCAGTGCCACCCAGTCCAGGACAGAAGGCCCAGACACTCCCCAGAGAGTTGCTGACCAGAGTCGGCTTTGGCAGCGTCAAGGAGCGGAGCTGAGTGCTCAGGAGACCACGGCAGCCATCGGGACCCTGCTGCAGAAGAGCTGAGCTTGTGACTGCTGCTTCCTTCTTCTTCAGCTGTTGTCCCGTCCAGGTCCTCAGCCTATCGGACAGTGCCGCCCACAATCAGGGACGGCCTCTGCTTCATTCACTGTCCCACCTGCCAGTTACGCCTGGCCGCACCCTCGCGGAGACACCCAGAAGCCCTTAATCTCAGGCGTCTCTTACTCCAGTTCAGGTCACCCGCAGCGTCGAGCACAGCTGTGATGGGGCACACGGTGTGGCGTTACCACCTTCTAAACGTGCTGCTTGGTGGCATCAAGCACATGCACATTGTCCTCAGCCGTCACCACTGTCCCCTCCAGAACTTCTCCCCACCTGAAGCTCTGTCCCCGGGACACAGGAGCTCCTGCCCCTCGCCCGCTGTCTGGCTGCACTGGTGCCGTGTTCTCCAGGCCCACACAGCTGCGGCAGGTGTCCGAGCCCCCGTCCTCCCGGGCCTAGTGGCCTCCATTGCCCGTGTGCCCGTGGTGTTTCCCTTGTCTGCAGAGGGACGCCCGGGCTGCCGGGGACGGCTGCATGGAGTGGCGGACAGCTGCCCCTGGGTGCGCTGTGCTCTGTTCTTCAGGGTGTGATCCAGAGGCGGGAGGTTCTGTTTGACTTTTGAGGACCCCTACTGGGACCTGCGCTGTGGCTTCCCCGGTGTGGAGTGGACAGCAGGCGAGAGCTCGCTCTGCCGCTCCTCACTTGGCCCCTGCTCCTTGCCGGTGACGGGAGCAGTGACGCCCTGACTGCATCCCACACCTGGCGGGGGCTTCCCCTTCCACCCTGAACCTCCGTGGCCTTGTGCTTAGAAAGGGGGCCACGGTGACGGCTCTGAGTGGTGGCCGTGTTGTCAGTGGGCCAGGCCTGGAGGGGTGAGGAGGGCCAGGGGCCCGCAACCTGCAGGCAGGTGTGAGCAGCCCAGGGAGGCCCAGCTGCTTGTCCCCTGGGAAGCTGGGCTCCTGCCCTCCCCTCCCCAGTCCGTGCCCCCCAGGTGAATGCCCCCGGATCCTGGCCACCACCCTCTCTCCTCTGCAGGTTGCGGTTGGGGGGGGCCCGTGCTGACCTTGTCATGGACAGGGTGCCTCAGGGAGGCCCCTCCTGCTCCCGTTTGCTTTCTGGTTTATCCTGGCAGAAGGACTGCCTTCCTCTCGGTCCTGGCCAGCCCCCTCATGCTCTTAGCCGGTGGCGTGGCCATCTCCGCAAGGAGGTCCCCGGGTGCTATGGCTGTGCCTCTGCTCAGAGCAACGCCTGCTGCAGGGAAGGAAGCTCTGAGGGGGTGTCGGCCTCGCCTCGTCTGCACTGGTTCTGAGGCAAGACGTGCCTGGCATGCAGTAGGTGCTCAGTAAACCCTTGGTAGGTGGCCAGTCATCGCTTCTGAGCGTCCAGCCTGCCAGAGTGACTCTTCACTCCACAAATGTCTTTCCCCTCGTCCCTGCTGGGTGGGGTGCAGCTGGGGCCGTCCGCAGCCCCAGCGTTGGCAGTCACCGTGCTGCTGGCGCTCCCGGCTGCGCGCCTCCTCGGGCAGGCAGGAGCCTGCTGAGCTCTCCGACCCCATGGGACCTGGCATTTAGCTACCTGGGCGACAGGTGCCAGGTGGACCTGGAGGGATTTTGTTTTTGCTTTTCCACATCATTTCTTGTTGGCAGGACGTTGCTTTTTGCGGCAGAGATATGGATGCAGGGCTGTGGGTCACCGGGCCGGCCCTGGGCTGGTGATCTGCCAGCCAGGAGGTGCCTCCGTCTTGCTGTGAGCTGCTCCAAACACTGGGAGCGTTTACGCAGCCAGGTCGGGCTCCTGAGTATCCGGGGCGTGGCCTGCAGGAGCCCCTGGGCTGCCCTGGGCCTGACTGAAGAAACGAGAAGTTGCCGGAAGAAGGAGATTAAGGCTGAGAGTCACTTCACTTGGGTGCTGAGTTTGCCCAGGGACCAGGAACTTCTCTGAAGGTTGCCTGGTGCCAGGCTGTGTGGTGGCCCCGGGTGCGGCCAGTGCTGCCATGGAGGGGAAACCCCAGCACACCCCGGGCTCGCCTGCCAGGCCACTGGATCCAGTCCCCGAGGCCTGGAGGACCATCGAGGTGTGTCGTGTCCCTGGGGCCAGGTGGATTTCAGAGAATTCCTGGTCCCCCTGCAAACCCGGCCCCTGAGTAAGCCCTCCGCCTGGTCCTGGGCTGGGCTGCCCTGGTTCCTGGGGGTGGTTTGGAGAGGGAGAGGCGCCTCCCTGACCCTGGAGGGGCCCCTGGCTGCTGTGAGGTGTGGCTGGGGCTGGGGGCTGTCCAGAGCTGGCTGTCCTTGTGCCTCTGGGGTCCACTTCCCTTGCTGGCTGGCCGGCTGCCTCGTGGCCTGTGGTGGGAGGCCCAGCCCACAGCCTGCAGGGCAGCAGGGGAGCCCTCCCGAGACTCTCCTGTCGGGGACCTGGCCCGCCCCGTCCTTCGGAGCATCCACAGGTGGCAAGGCCCGTGCCAAGCGTGACGCTCAGGCCGCTAAGAGTGGGACCCAGGCGTGCGGGAGGGCCGGGTCCTCCTGGCCTGCCGAGCCGGGTTAGGTGGCTTAGTTTCCTTGGAGGCTTTTATCGCCCAGGACGGGAGGGTCCTGTGACGCCGCCCAGGCGCGCCTGCCCGCTGCCGCGTGTTTCTGTGACTGCCTCCCTGCACGTGGCTGTCCCCACTGGGCTCTGCACATGGCTGTGCCACCAAGCCTGCAGGGTCCACCACCTGCGTCCCGCAGCACAGGCTGGGAGCCCCGCTCGAGCTGCTTCCCGCCCTTCAGGCTGCCGCCTGTGCAGCCGGGTCCTGGAGAAGGGCCTGTGTTGGTGGCTGCAGACCGGCGCCGGCTTCCGCTTTCAGGAACGCGGGCAAGGGCAACCACGGGGAGAAGGACGTATCCAGGGTGGGGCAGCTGTCCCTCCACTCTCCTTGCCTGCCTCTCCCAAGTCCTGGCTGCTTGGAGCGGGGGAGAGTTGGAGGAAGGGCGCCTGAGCCAGGAAGGAATTCCGTGGGTTTCCTGAGGCCGGCTGATTGGCTTACGCGGCAGAGGTTTTCGCCTGCTCTCTGCTCCTGAGATTTAGGTTTTCTTGCTGGTTTTGTTTGTTAAGTTGTGACCACTCTGCCACGCAGTTCTACAGGCAGAGGGGCCTGGGAATGGTCAGTGTGATGGTTGCATTAATAGAGGCACCTGCCGAGGAGGGCATGGCCGACCCAGGAAGTTCTGGATCGCCCCAGAGCCCCACCCTGTGTCTGCTCCCTGCCATGCTGCTCTCTTGCCCTGCCTCCCAGCCTCAGTTTCCCCGTGTGCCAGTTGGTTTAACAGTAGCTGCTCCCTCTCGGCCTTGTGACCCGGACAGAGGGAGGCTGGTGTGGGGAGGTGGCAGTTGCAGGAACTTGTCACCCTCGCCCTTTTGTCCTTCCTCCCCTGTGGGTGAAGTGTTGGCCTTGTCATTGTGACCTGGGTTTTCTGGCTCGAGGTGTGTCCTTAGCATGCTGGGAACGGGTTCTCTCCCTGGACTTGGGTGGGTTGGGCCCTGAGCAGGCTCGGGTGCTCCGAGGGCTGGGGGTGAGGGTGCTGGGTGGGGTCCCCAGGAAGCCCCGTGCAGCACTGCGGCCCCGTCTCCTGGGCCTCCTCTCGGGCCTGTGCCGTGTGAGGTGGACGGAGGCTGGCTGCCCAGAGCTGTCCTCGGATGGGCAGAGGCACACCTCTGCCCGGGCCCACCTCCCTCCGTGTCAGGCCAGGCCCCAGGCTCGGAGGGTGCAGGAGCCCGGCAGTGGCCTGGACCCCTCGCTGGACCGGCTGAGGGACTGGGTCAGAGGGCCTGGCCCAGCGCGTCCAGAGTGTGGGCGGCTGGGGTGGCCAGAGGGTGCTGTGCACTCCCTGCGGTGGCCTCTGGCTGGAAGCCCCGTGTGATCTGGGTGTTGGGGTCCTTGCGTCCTGCCGCCTGCAGCCCCCTCACCTGCAGGCCCTTCCTGTCCCCCCTGAGGACTCTGGCTGGGGTCTGTGCTTGGCAGCATTAGTGAGGGCGGGGTGGTCTCGGAAGCTCCCCTGCTCCCCCGCCCGTCCTGACGCCAGCACGTGCCCGGGCTCTGTGACGGTGCCCGTGGGCCGAGGAGCGGCGTTGTGACTGTCCCTGCCGCCGCCAGGTACACTGCTGGGTCCTTCTGGCCATTTCCTGTCACACTCCAGCCACCTCAGCAACCCAGTCACACCCTGCGTCCAGGACCCTGGGTGTGCAGAAAGGTCACGGCACGTCACGCAGCCGAGGTCACGTGGCCAGGGCTGCCCGTCCACCTTTGACCACAGGTGAAGGGACTCACGCAGAGCCCGGTGGGTTCTGTGCCCACCGTGATCCTTAGTGCAGTGGAAACAGGGGTGGGCCAGGTGCCCCGACCCTGGGCAGGCGAGGTCACCTGTGGTGGTGGCTGTGGGTCCCCCTGGCAGGGTGGTGTGACTGCAGGTGGCAGGTGGTGGTGAACACAGGTGGAAGAACGAGCAGGTTACCCGGTGACCGGGAGTTGTCTTGGCAGAGGCAGTGGCCCAGGCGGCGTCCTGGAGGCCGGGATGTCGGTCACCTCCTGTGAGGACCTGGCCTGGTCATGGGAGCAGGGAGAGCCAGGGCCGGGCCCTGCGTTCCTTGGACCTGCCCCTCCCCTGAGCCTGGTGGTCCCTGCCTCCCAGGGCCGCTGTGCCCCCTGCAGGCCACTTGGAAATCCCCTTGTGCCCTTGGATCCCAGCCTCTGCCCCCGGCATCTGCCCGGGAGCTTGCCGTGGGGAAGGCGGTGGTGCCCGCTGAGTCCTGCTCCCACGTGGCCACCACAGCCTGAGCAGGCCGCTGGGCGCGGTGGCTGGCTGACCGCTGAGCTCTCAGGAGCTCCGTGAGCTGCCATCAATCAGAATCAAAGTAGGCAAACAACATTAGATCAGATCGAAAGCAAGCAAGGTGCCCAACACCGAGACTCTTCTGCCATATCAACTCTGTCTCCTGTGTCGCGTGCTCCCAGGTCATTCACGTCTCTGCTGTGGATGTCCTTGCCGCACAGCGAAGGCCCCTGGACAGGGCAGATGGACAGGTCAGGGCTTCACTCCTTTTGTTGAGGATCCAGACTTGGAAGGCGATGGGGATGATGTGAGTGTGTGGCAGGGAGCGGGCGGAGAGGCCAGATGGGCGTCAGCGGAGAGCATATGAGACCCCGCTCTCCCCACTGCCCAGCCGCAGGACCCAGCGTACCCATGGGGGTGAGCCAGCGCCCAGCGGCGGCCAGGCAGAGGGTGGGCTGAAGGCCAGTCCACAGCCCCAGGGCCTCGGGTCAGACTGGCCTGGGAGACAGGCTGGCAGGTGGGCACTATGTGCATGCTGGGCCTGCCCCCCCAGGCCGTGGGCACCCAGGGGGTGGGAACCCCGTGTCCCTGCTCCCTGGCCCTCTCGTTCACTTGCAGAGCCACAGACTCTGCCAGTGCTTGGTTCTCGTGCCCTCCCTGCCTGCGCTGTTGACTGTCCTTCTGGGGGTCTAACTGTGATCCCAGGCCTCTCTGACCTTGAGCTTTCAGGCCACCTTCCCCAGAGGACCGCGACTTGGAAGAGGGCCAGGCGGTTGGGTCTTGCTAGCATCCGCGAGCCCCAGGAATGTTTAGGAGAGCGAGTTGGTGCCTGTGGGCATTATCTGGGATCAGCGGGCGAGCTGCCCATGGCCAGGGCAGGAGGGGCACAGCCAGGCCCGGGTGTGGGGCTGTGCGACTGCAGGGCCGTGGTCCAGAACTGCGATCGGCTTTGGTGGGGTGGTGGCGTGGAAGGGCCGTGGCTCAGGGCAGGCTCTGAGGACGAGCGACCTTGTGTTTTGGATCCTGGGCTTGGGGAGCGAAGCAGAGGCCTGTGGCTTCCAAGCCGGGCTCCAGACACTGCCTCCTTTGTGTGTCCGGAAGCCCATCAGCGGGTCTCCAGCGTGGGGGCCTTTGTGTTCCTGTGATGGGGCTGGGAACTGGCGGGGTGCCCCTGAGCTGGGGCGTGCTGGCAGCCGGGCCCCGCCTCCCAGCTGGCCCACAGGACAGCGTCCCAGAGGCTGGCATCAGGCCCCGCTCCCTGGGCCTGTGGTGTCGAGCGGTGACAGCGTGTGGTTGCTGGGAGTGTCCGTATGGCCTTCCAGGTGCAGGTACGGGGCGGTGGGCTGGGGGCAGGGGATCCTACTCAGAGCAACTGCTGTCCCCTGTGGGCAGCAGGCCCTGCTGGCACCTTCTGGAGCCACATCAACCCTGAGAGAAAGGCATGCTCCCCTCTTGGTCAGTCGGTCCGTCGGTCAGGTCCTGGTGTAGCCCAGGGAGGGGTCCGAAGAGGGAGGGTGGGAGCCACCGAGAATCCAGTGGCACCCAAGGAGCCAGCAAGGGAGGGAACTGGTTCTCTTGGGTGGCAGTTTGGCGTCAGTGCCCAAGTGGAGTTTGGTGCGACAGGAGGCAGGGAGGCTGGGTGGGCCCGCGGGGGCATAGGGAGGCTGGTGGGGCGAGGGACTTTGCTTCCTCTTAGGGACTGCGGGGGGTGGGCAGCTGGGTGGGGGAGGGGCATGCAGGACACAGGGCAGCAACGCCCTGAGGTCACTCCTGCCCTGTGGTCACGGTGGAATCTGAGATCCCGCCCTGGGAGCGGTTGGCGCACAGGTGCTGGAAACCCACCTGGGTTCTTCACCTGTGGACTGGGGTGCCTGGCTGGAGCGCCCTCCCGAGTTCACACCCACCTGCAGCCTGTGGATGCAGGTGTCCTGGGGACGAGGTCGTCCTGGAGTGGGCGGGACTCTGTGCAGCCTGGCACAGGTGCTGATGTGGCTGTGGGGTCCTCTCTCCCTGGGGGCCCTGTGCTGGGCCCGGCATGGGAGGAAGCACAGCCTGGACTCAGGCCTCCAGATCGCAGCATGAGGAGGCCATCCTCTTGAGGAGCCTGAGGGGTCTGGGCTGGGAGGCCTTGGACCCCCTGCTCTGGGTGTCTGCCTGTTAGCGGCCCTCCCCAGGCCGGGTGCCAGTCCAGCAGGGTGGCCGGGGTGGGGCTGAGAGGCCGAGCAGAGTGGGCGGCAGGGGTGTGGTTCCATGGCAGGGACGCTTGCCACCTTGGTCCCTTCCCGCCGCAGCCACCTCCTTGGCTTGACCACGCTGAGTGGGGAGGCAGCCCCGGTGCCGAGTGCCAGACGGGCCCTCCGCACAGGGCTCAGGGAGGCGGGAGGCCGAGGCGGGAGGCTGGTGCGCCTCTCCTCTGGCCTGCGGGAGCTGCCACCACTTGTGCTCAGGGGGCCAGCTTTAGCCCTGCCGCCCGCCTCCCTCTGCTGCTGCCCAAGCAGGGGCGTCTCCAGCGTTTCCAGAACGGCCTGCACACTTTTTCTTCTTGGGTTTTCTAAATGAATGCTGCGGGGTCTGCGGTTTGGGGCCTGGGCAGGGACGTGGCATCAGGGTTTGTGTTCTGCACGTGCTGGACGTCACCGAGCTGCAGAACCCCGGCAGTGGCTGAGTTGGTAAATTCTCGTCACGTGCCTCTTTCCATGACACGATGGGTTGGAACAGCAGCGCGGGCTGGCTCTCAGGAGGAAGGATTGCTGTCAGGACCCCGTGCTGACGTCCTGGGCAGGCCATCGCCTGTCTGCATGGCGCGGCCCGCAGCTTGTAGCTGGGGACCTGCTTGTCGTGGTGGGCGGTGGTGTGGGTGACCTCACGCTCAGGGTTGCCATTGCCCCTGCCCCCGAGGGTCCTTTCCACGCCTGGCGCTTCCTGCGTCTTGGGTCGATGCTGGGATTCTGTCTTGGACGTGATGCCGTGGTCAGAGACCTGACCCGGCAGGCCTGGCTCTCCCCTGTGGTGGTATGTTGGGCGGTGGCCGTGTCACGTCCCCAGCTCACTCAGGCTCCCATCCTGTGTCCACCCCGCGCTGGTGTCCTTATCTCACTGTGCATTCTTTTAACCTTTCCGTTGCAGATGGGCACAGGGCCGTTACTTATTTTTTTACATGCTGTGGGGATGGAACCCGGCCTTGGGGTGCAGGCGAGCGCCCCCCACGGAGCCAGCCCCACCCGTGCCTGCTGCTTTTCCACCCTGGGGTTTTAGTGGTTAGTTTTGGTACCAGGATTCAACCCAGGGGTGCTTAATCACTGAGAGCGTCCCCAGCATGCCCTGCTTTTTTGGTACCAGGGATTGACCTCGGGGCACCCAGCCACTGAGGCACAATCGCAGACGCTCACTGAGCATTATTTCTTCTTCTTTTTAGTAAAGGTGAGCTTTTCACATTTGTCCAGTTGTCCCGTAGATTTTTCTACTTTTTATTTTTCAGTCTCTTAATATAGAGGGTTATCTGTCCCCTAGGGATTTGCCCAGGACAGGGCTCTCTTCTTCTGGCTGGTGTGTTTTTAAGTGTACTGTCCCTTGGTCCCTTGGACCCTCGGTGCTCTTTGGGATATTTGTCTGCGTGGCCAGCGTGAGCCCCACCCCTGAGCTATGGCCGCCTGCCCCACCCCCAGCACTGCCCACTCGCAGACTCCCCGGCCCCCAGGGGATGCTGGGCGTCATAAATGGTCGAGTAGGTTCTGTTTCCTGTGTCCCACACCAGGGTCAGTAGCAAGCTGCCTGTCTCGCCCAGTGAACTGGACTGGTCTGCTCAGGAGCACCCCCGCCCCTGCCCTGCCACCAGGTACCTCAATGGCCTGAGGCTCAGCAGGGTCTGGTGCATCCAGGCTGGGGTCACGGGGTCCCCACTGTGTTGACCCTGGCCTGAGCTTAGTCTGGCCAGGGCTGCGGACGGGCACCTCCCCGTGCAGGGACAGCCTAGGGGAACTTCCTACTGCTGCCCCAGACAGGAAGCTCTTCCCACCTCGGAGCTCAGTGCTCCATGAGTCCACCCCGCTCCCGCCCAGCCCTCTCTCCCTGCATGGAAACAGCCTGTTTTATTGGGCCCAGGCCCGGGGTCAGGCCCTCTGAGTGTGTCATCTTGAGTTCCCAGAATACTTCTGCCTTGTCAGGGTCCTTCCTCTTTCAGAAGGAAAACCTCGGCTCAGAGAGGTGGCGAGCAGCAAGACAGGCTGGGAGCCCGGGCGTGTCTGAGCCCCGCTCTCCTGGGGGCCCAGGGCCTTTTGCTGCATTTGGGGCCAGAGCAGCTTGTGGGCCTGAACCCTGGTGCTGGCCCTGGAGCTGGTGATTGGTGCTGAGGTCAGAGCCGAGGAGCCTTCCCTGCCTGGGCAGCCCTGCCGCAGGCCTGGGAGTGAGGCTGGCTGAACGCTGGGGAAGAATAGTCACCCTGCTGCCCCTGGGAGCTTGGGGGGTTGCCTTGGCTTCCTGGTTCTGTTGGGCCAGAGGTGTGGGGAGCATGCACTCCAGGGCACACGAATCCCTCCGGTGTGGACTTACATGCTCCATGCAGCACAGCATGTGGTGTGATGTGCACTAGGCTGCTGCAGCGCCTGGACTGGACAGGGGCAAGCCGAGGGTGGCCAGCACCCTGCGTCCGAGGGTGAGGGGAAGCCTGGCCCAGCCAGGTCCTGACCTGAGTGGGTGTGGCTGGAGGAGGAAGCTTTCAGGCAGAGGAGAGCCGGCGAGTGTCTGCATGGGTGCACCCCGTTCTTGATGGTCTCTTGCAATTTTGGAGGTCGGCTCTTGGCTCTCTCAGTGCCGAGTCCTCGCCTTGCCCTTGAGTCTGGGGGCTGCTGTGTGGGCCAGGGTGGCTCCTCTGGACAGGAGGTTTCCCTGGTTTTCCTTCTGCCCTGCTCAGGCCAGGGTCCTTGCTGTGTTGGAGGTGGCCGGAGGTGCTCAGCTGCCAACTGGGCTGGCCTGGGTGGGTGACAGGCCACCCGACCTGGTGGGAGCCAGGTGGGGTTCTGCAGGCTGGGCCGTCCACTCTGAGGACAGGTGCTCTGTGAGAGCCCAGGCACAGGGGTTGGCAGGTGGCGAGCAGGTGTGACCACGCCCCTCTCTTCCAGGGAGCCCGCCCGTCATGTCCAGGTGAGGCAGAGGCGCTCGGTGCTGAACATGCTCAGGAGGCTGGACAAAATCAGGTTCAGAGGTCACAAGAGAGAGGACTTCCTTGACCTAGCAGAGTCTCCAAATGCCTCGGACACCGAGTGTGGAGACGAGCTCCCCCTGAAGATACCACGGACCTCGCCCCGCGACAGCGAGGAGCTCCGGGATCCTGTGAGTACCTGGCCTGAGTGTCCGCAGGTGCCTGGGGTGGGCTGGGTGGTTCTGTCTGCAGGTGGCCCAGCCAAGGTGGGTGTAGGGTGACTCCTGTCCTGCCTGATTCCCATCTCCACGGCTTGCTGCCCTCCTGCTGCCCCCACAGCCGCACTGGGCCGGCTTGTCCTGGGTCACTGTCCCGCGAGGCTCTTCATTGCTTCCTCTTTGGCTTTCTGGGCGGCCGGCACACATCTCATGCCGAGGTTCGCCTGGCCCTGGGAGCAGCATGTGGGCTGGGCAGGGCCCCTCTGGAAGCTGCTGGCCATGCCAGGGTGCATCACTGACCGCCACCGCCTGCTAGTCGCTCATCGCCTCTGCTCTTGCCAGTCCTGGGTGCCCTTCCTTGGGCAGCAGGTCGCCCTGAGCGCCTCTGCCTGGCCTGCGGCCTGGGTGGGACGGTGCCGAGTCGCCCTGCCCCGTGGGAGCCTGTTCCCTGGGTGGGAAGCGCTCCAGGGCCCTTCTCTTCCCGTCACTGTGCTGCCCGCCTCGGCCTGAGTCCTCCCGTCAGCCCAGGGCCAGCTGTGGACGCCCAGGTGGGCTCATGTCTGGTGTGTTTTTCTCCCAGCCCTGAGCCTGCCTTCTTCCCAGATGTGGCCTGTGTCTCCGCCTTCCCTGTGTCACTGATGCTTCGTAGCAGGACGGTGGCAGGCGGTGCTCCTGGAGAGGATTGATAACTTACTGGCTCCGCCTCCCATGGCCTGGCTGCCCACCTGCACTGCCCATCCTGGGAGTGTGATACTGTCCCCAGCCTCGGGGGCTGTGGTTGCTCCTCTGGGTTCTGGGTGGGGTGGACTGGGCCCTGGCTGGCACGTCACCATGCACAGGGGTGTCACCGAGCAGTAGGGGTGCATCCTGTCTGCCGGGAGTTGTCCTGTCTGGTGCTGGCATGGAGGGCCGTGGCCACGAGTCTCGAGTGGTAGCCTTTGAGCATCTCAGGAACAAGATTTTGTCCCCCCGCCATATGTGCTTCTGAGCTCAGTGGAGAGGAGAGACAGGGACCCCATATGGAGGCTGAAGCTGGGCCAGTCTGTCCATCCATCTGTCTGGCAGGGCTGTGACAGCTGTCTTGCCCCAGGTTGGTCTAGCAGAGGCCTGGGCTGTGCCTGGCCCTGCCGTCTGGGTGTGTGTGCACTGGGGTGAGCGTGAGGCAGTGTATCCGAGGAGACGGTCGCCTGGGGTCTCCAGGGCCGGCCACCCTCAGTTTGGTGGCACTCAGCCACTTAGCCACCCTTGAGGCTGTGGGCTGGCACCATCAGTGTAGCTGCATCCCGGGTCACGCAGGCCACGGGCACGTCGTGGCAGCAGTGCAGGCGCCTGTGACGTCCGTCCAGCCCACCCAGCCAAGGCCTTCTCAGAGGTGGTCTCTGCGTGTGAGCACTGGGCAGAGGCTCTGAGCGTGTGGCCAGCATGGGGCCATGGGCAGGGCGGGAAGCCCCAGCAGGCAGTGCTGCGGTGTTGGTGATGGTGCGCTCGGGCGTGGGTGGCGCTGGGGTGGGAGCTGTGCCCTGGACCATGCTTCAGCCCCTGCCATGCTCTGCCGGGCCAGGGCCCTGTGGCCATGGCGGGGACTGTCTAAGCACTGGACTGACCAGCTCTGGAACCCCCAGCGGGCAGAGGAGGGGCGCCACGAGCGTGTGTTCTGGGGCTTTGACTCCAGGTCCTGCCTTCAGGTGGCTCACTTGCCAAGGCCGTTTCAGGAGAGGGTCTGTCCCTGGGGTGTGCTGTGGCCCCGGAGGGTATGGTGGTGGGCGAGTTGGAGGGTTGGCAGACAGTGGCTCGCCCAGGGGTGTCAGGTGCAGGCCTGGTTGGGGAGCAGGCAGTGAGATGCAGGAACACGGGGCTCCTGGCCTGGGCAGAGCATCTGGATCTGGGGGCACGGGAGTCCCAGTAGGGGAAGGTCAGTGTTGGAACTGGCCATTCTAGGTCAGTTAGTTTTGAGTGGCCTGGAGAACGTGGGTTCCTGGGGCAACAAAGGGAGGGGCACTGCCAGGGCATGGGACTGGCTGGACGGTGGGTCAGTCACAGGGAAGGCAGGGCCAGCCAGTCCATGAGGCAGGAGGTGTCCTGGGGAACACATTGGTGTGGGAGGGGGCGTGGGACCCTGGGCGTGGCTGAGGGACAGGGTGCAGATGCTGAAGAGGCTTGGGCAAGGTCAGGCTGTGGGCCTGGGGTCCCCTCCCAGGAGCAGGGGTGCTGGGAGGGAAATCCCCCTACCCCCGGGTTCAACCCTGATGGAGAAGCAGGCCCAGGGCCTCCAGGCCAGGCCGTTTGACTTTTTTTTTTTTTTTAATATTTTTTAGTTGTCACTGGATTTTTCATTTTATTTATTTACACGTGGTGCTGAGGATGGAACCCAGAGCCTCACACACGCCAGGCAAGCGCCCACCACTGAGCCCCAGCCCAGCCCCAGCCCGTTTGGCTTTAATCTGAGACTCGGTGCCGTAAGGTTTTTGTGGTACTGGGGATCGAACTCAGGGGCTCTCTGCCACTGAGCTGTACCCCTAACCCTTTTTATTTTTTATTTTGAGACAGGGTCTCACTGCGTTGCCCAGGCTGGCCTCAGATTTGTGAGCCTCCTGCCGTAGCCTCCCGGTCACTGGGACTACAGGTGTGTGCTATGGCTGGCAGAGCCCTGAGTCTTAAACAGGGGCAGCAGCGGCATCTGCCCCTCTCGGTCTGCTTTTGAGAGTAGAGTGAGAAAATCATGGACGGTCTGGCCACCTCTTGCCTCTGTCAGCATCCGGGTAGCGTCACTGTTAATGCCATGAAATGTTGATTCAGAGCCGTCCATTCTGGACTCCCTTTGGCTTGCCTCATTCCGGAGGTCGTGCTCCCAAGGGCCTGGGGTGGGTGTGCCATTGCTCGGCCAGGCGGGGGCCACCTCACATCGCCCTCCTCGGAGGTGACAGAGGCTCACACAGGTGCCTTCTGGCCTGCTTCATCCTGAGCCTGAGTCCAGCTGCCCTCAGTGGCATGCTGGGCGGAGGCCACGTGTGTCCTCCCGAGGCCGCTGTGGGCTTCCTCTGTGGACTGGGCAGGGCCCGCATGCCCTCCCCCAGCGCAGTGTCCGCAGGCTCCTCTCTCACCGATGGGCAGCAGTGGCAGCCCCGAGCCGCCGCAGCTCGCGTGCCTCTGTCGGGGGGTCCTGGGCCATCTCTCCCTGCAGCCCAGCTTCATTCGTTTTATTTTTTTCTGATAAATAAACTGGCATTGTGGTAAGACAGGTAACAGAAGCCTGAGCCAGTGCGACCTTCTCTCCTCCATCCCACTGAACAGCCTCCTGCTCCCCTCCCACCCTGGCCCTGCGCGCCCCTGGCCCTCCCTGCTCTTGCCCTCCATGCCCTGGCCCTCCACACCCTGGCCCTCCACACCCCTGGCCCTCCACACCCTGGCCCTCCACACCCCTGGCCCTCCACACCCCTGGCCCTCCAGGCCCTGGTTCTCCACCCCTTAACACTCCTCCCCACTCCCGCCCTGGCCCTCCTGCCCCTTTCCCTGCCCCTGGCCCTCCACACCCCTGGCCCTCCACACCCCTGGCCCTCCCCGCCCTGGCCCTCTCCGCCCTGGCCCTCCCCACCCTGGCCCTCCACACCCCTGACCCTCCCACCCTGGCTCTCCACACTACTTTCTGCCTGTGAACTCCCTGCTCTGGGACCCCGTCCTTCTTCAGGGGCTTTTCCCCTGCAGTGTCCCCTGGTCCCTCGTGCTCTCCAACTTAGGCTTCACCCCACTTCCTTGGGGAATCCATATTCCGTGTGCTCCCATTGGGAGGGGGCAGAAGCAGGAGGGTCCTGGGTGAAGGCCTAAGAGGTGTGGGGTGGGGCCGGGGTGGGGGTGAAGACCAAGGGGTGGGCCTTGCCTGGGGCAGTGCCAGCCCTGTGAGGAGGGGACAGGAGAACATGGGCACCGAAGTGATCAGCTGGGGGCAGGGCAGGGCGGCCCCTCCCACGAGGAGGCAGAGGGGCAGATGCTTTGGAGAGTGGGAGACGAAGAGGGTCCCCAGGAGGGCCCGCGCTCCCTCCCAGAGGACTGTGAGGACGGCCTCATGGCAGCTTTTGGTTCAAAAATAGCTCCAGGAAAGAGGGAATGGAGAAGTGCCCCCGCCCGTCCACAGGGCCGTGCCAGCTGCCGCCGTGTGTGCCCCACCAGGCTCCCAGCTCCGGTCAGGGTTGCCCCTCGGATGTCTGAGAAGGGGCCAGCTGGGGCCCCACAGGGCTCGCAGAGGGTTGCAGACCCCAGAGTTTCAGAGTGGCACCCTGGGGTCTTGTCACCTTCTTGGGGACCCTGACCAGCTGGTCAGCTCCCACAGACCCTTCCTCGCTGCCCCAGGGGAATCCCAGCTGAGCTGCTGCCCCTTCTGGACTAAGACTGCCATAGTTCTCAGGACTGGGCAGCACCCAAGGCCCAGGCAGGCCTTCCTGGACCCAGGTGCCAGGGACACCCATCGAGGGCCATGGACTGGCACGCTCGAGCATGGCCAGTGGGCTGTGGGCGCACCCCTGGCTTTGGTGGAGGTTGCTGGGCATTGTAGGTCGGGCCCCGCCTCTGCCCCGGGCGGAACTGCCCTCCACACCGGCGTCCCATCTGCTCTGTGCCTGGCACGTGGCCACGCCATGCCCTCTGAGGCACATTGTTTGGCAGGGTGAGTGGGCAGGGGTGCTGGGGCACCTCCCAGCTTCCTGTCCCCCAGTCACTTGGAACTGGCCCTACCGGGTCAGCGTGCCGAGAACAGGGTGGCATCACAACCTGGCTTGCTCAGCTGCCTGGAAAACGCGGCTTCAGCCACAGGCTGCGTGGAAGCCGGGGTGGGACCAGACCCCGTCTGCCTGCCTGCCTGCCTGCCTTGCTGCTGGGGGGACAGTGCATGGGTCTGGGCTGTGGGGAGTGCTGGGGTTGCCACTCTGTAGTCTGGGCAGCTCCTTTCTGGGGCTGTCACCCCCACTGGACAGAGAAGAAGCTGAGCCCAGCTGCCCCAGGTCCAGGCTCCAGGGGCCCAGCATAGCCCCAGGGCAAGGGCCTGGGGGCTCCCTTGCTCCCTCCCAGCCCTGGCCCGCCCTCTTGGGCTCTGCAGACCCTCTGTCTGCACCCCTTCTCTCCTGCAGAGCCCGTCACCTGTCTCCTAGTCACAGGTGAGCACACTGATTTGGGGCACTGGGACATTTCCTGGGGGAACAGTCACTTTGAGGGCGATTTGCTCTCTTTCCTCCCTGGGGACCCCCCAGTAGTAAGGCAGGGCTGGATGGGGTCCTGGATGTTCATCCTGGGTTTGGCCGGTTGCCTCACCTCCTTCCTCTCCCTGGGTGGGTGTGGTGTGTGGGACCGGCTGGGGTCAAGCAAGTGGGCTTGAGCGGATAGGGCTGCGCTGACTTGCAGAGCTGGCCCCTGTCTCCACCCTCCGCGGCCCCCCAGGGTGGGGTCCTTGCTGTAGACTGCGTCCCAGGAGGTGCAGGTCCAGGCCACTGGCTTCTTGGGACCCTCAGCCTTGCCGCATCCCAAACGGAAGGGCCCTTCTTTCTCTGCATCCCTGGGACAAACCCCAGGAAGAACCGTCCCTCCTGGAGGGTGCGCCCCACCTGCGGGCCGGTGGGTGGCTGTTTTCTGTCCTCGGCGTGGGCTGCACCTGGGGCTCCCTGGTTCTCATTTCTGGGTCCTCTGGTCTAGATTATTCATAACGATGATCTAACATCTAGGCGTCCCCCAAGCAGGGTGACCTCCGTGCCTCTGCCCATTCCTGGAACAGCCTCTGCACTGGTCACCCACTGCAGGCCTCTGGGTGATGGGCAGCAGCAGACAGACCTGTCAGGCCCGGTGTGGCGCTCATTCCGCACTCCGCTTTCTTAAACACACAGTCAGGGAGATGTTGGGAACACGGGCCGGGGAGGGCAGGTCACAACCGAAGGCGCAGGCGCCTGGCCTGCTGGTTCACATTTCAATTCAACATTTATCACCTCCTTGTCCTTGAGATGGCCTTGCCTTGCCACATGGGGGGGGGGTGGCAAGGTGTGACTCAGGGAGAATGGGGGGCTTCCAAGAGGCACAGAGAGGTCCAGGGAGGGGGAGGTAGAGACAGAGCCGGCCTGAGGTGGGCAGGGGACAGGGTGTGCTTACCTGCTTGGGACAGGAGGGGGGCGAAGGCAAGAGCTCAGGTCAGGGGCCTGGAGCTGCCCAGGGTGCCTTGGGGTGAGCAGGTCACGTCTGGCTCAGCATTTGCTTGGGGATTAATAAGGGTGGGTTTTTTACTTTTTATTTTTGGTCTCACAGAAAATGTCTCACACCCAGCACACTTGACACTTGAGCTGAGGGGTGTCCGTGAACCGTGTGCCTTCAGGTGCAGTGGGCGCTGCCTCCTGGTCACTGCCGGCCTTGACAGTTCTGGATCAGAGGCCAGACCTCGGCCCTTCTGCCCGTCTCTAAGGCTTGAAGGGCCCATCCAGACGCTCAGGGCCCAGTAGGGCCATGTGGACTCTGGGGGGCAGTGCCCACTGGGCTCAGTGCATCTCCAGGCTCTGTGCCTTGTCAGGCGGCTGTGCCTGTGGACGGGCGACCCACGCCTGCCTGACCTCCACCTGCCTTGTGAGCTCTGCCTAGGTCGCTGGGGCACAGGGTGACCTGTCCTCGGGGTCCTTTCGGACAGTGTTTTGTGGTGCTGCAGCCCTTGGGCTCCCGGCACCCAGCCTCTGGTGCCCTGGAGCCCCTTCTTCCTGGCTGTGGCCTCCAGCAGGTGACGGGTGAGAGATGTGTAGAGCCCTCTGTGCTGCTCCTGGCCACCCTGTTCAAGCACACCCTCGCCTAACCATTGCCCAGCCTGTGGGAGGTCTGGGGGCCAGGTGGGGAAGTCAGGGCTGCTGTCACTGGCGGGCACTCAGGTCAGCCCCAGGGTGCATCCGTGGCGTGACTGTGTGACTGTCCCCTGTGTCCCAGGTGGGCCTCTCCCTTCCCTGGGGAGGGTGCAGGGTGCAGAGCAGCTGCTTGCTCTGGGCGCATGGCAGGGGCAGCCTGCCCTCGCTGCTGGGACAGGGCGGTCTCGCATCAGCCCTCGGCAGCTGGTGGACGAGGCTCTGGTGTGGACTTAGCTCACCTGCGTCCCCCACAGGCCTCATCCTGCCTGGGGCCCTGCTCTCCGCCTCCTCTGCATGGTGTGGACATGGCCAAGGGCCCAGCCCCCTGGGCGCGACTCCTGGCTGGGCCACAGCGCAGCTCCCGGTTTCTTCCCTCTGCCGCTGCGATCAGCGTCATGGTGACCATCTGGAGGCTGGGCTCCTTGCTTAGAGTTGAGATTTTGGTGTCTTTTCTTAAAGTTGAGCTTGTGCTGACTCAGGGTGTCCACCCGGTTCAAAATGCCAAGCTGTGCTGTGTGGACTTTATGGTGCAGCCTGTCTCCTGGTCTCGTGGCTCAGGCGCAGTGGGGCCTGTGGGCTCCTGTGTGACCTCGTGTCCAGGAGGCTGTGCCTCCCGTCCCTCGGAGATGCTGCTGCTCTCCTGAGGCCTCGGGCCCCATGGAATTGGCTAGTGGGGAGAGGGGCTTCTGTGCAGGGCCCTCTGAGCTCTGGATGTTTTTCTTCCAGGCTGGTCCAGGGACCCTCATCATGGCCACAGGGGTCCAGGACTTTAACCGGACAGAGTTTGATCGGCTGAATGAAATCAAGGGCCACCTGGAAATTGCCTTACTGGAGAAGCACTTCCTACGTGAGTACCAGCCAGCTCTTGCAGAGGACGGGCCGTTCCAGGGCTCGGGGCTGAGCGGGGGGCTGAGCATGGGCTTGCCGATGTGTACCAGGAGCTGTGCTCTGGACATGGGGCTGGGGACAGGCACGGCCCAGGTGGCTTTTGGGGCTTGGAAGTCCCCTCACGGCCCTTCGCCTACTGCTCCTCTGAGCCTGGTCCTTTCACCTTTGCTCAGCGTGTGGGGTAAGAGAGGATCTCCCAGGGGAGGAATAGAATGTTCCATGAAAACTTGGATCATTTCAGTCCTCCGTCAGGGTGCGTTTCTAATGATTCAGAATTTATCCAGGGTTTGCGTTCTGTGAGTTACAGATTGGGGTTCCCTGGTTTCTTGGCCTTCCCCATACAGGGAGGTGGGGTGCAGTGGGTTTCCTGATTTCTTGGCCTGCCCTGTGCAGCCCCTGCTCGCTGGCGCCTGGCCTCGGGGGCAGCGAGACTAGAGATTGTCTGGAGGGGCCTGCCCGGGTCCCTGGCGGCTCACTTTAGATCCTCTGTCCTCATGTCCACGTCCTCTGGGTGTTACTGGTGAGGTAAGGAGGCAGGGAGCGCCCGAGTCACCCTCCCGCTGGTGGAGCCCCTGACTAGTAAGGGCCTCGACCAGGCAGACCAGCCCAAGCCTGGCACGCGACCCTGCTCTGGGGCCAGCGCCACAGCTGCAGCGCTGCCTTGGGAGGAAAGTGCAGGAAGGAGCAGCTTCAGCCCCGCGGCCCAGAGCTGGGCACTGTGACCTGCGCAGAGCAAGGCCCGGGGAGGCCCTGGGGAGGCCTGCTCCGATGCACAGCCCTGGGCAGGGGCTCGGGGCTGCAGGCAGGTCCCCTCCCTCTGGGGCTCCTGAGGCTCTGAGCAGCCGGTGCCCGTCCTGTTTCTGTCCCTGTCTGGCCTGTCTGCCTGGTCACAGGCTGGTCTGGGGTCTCTCTGTCTCCTCTTCCTGGCCCAGGGCCTGCACCGGGAGCCCTCAGTGGATCCGAGTGGATGCAGACATACCGACACTGGAATTCCAGGGGACCAGGTGCTCTCGTTTGTTGTATTGTCCTTGGCCTCCCCTGGTGGGCCCAGTGGTGCTGGGCTTCAGGCTCCGGCTGTGAGGCTAGAGGGCATGGGCAAGGTGCCCTCTCCTGAGGCTCCCACTGGCCACTCCTGCAGGCTGGGGCCTGACTCAGGGGATCTGCACAGTCACCTGGGGGTCAGGGGCCAGACTCGCACACACAGCTCTGTGGGTTCACCTGGGGGCTGGCTGGAGAGCAGTAAGAGCCGTGTGTGTGTGTGTGTGTGTGTGTGTGTGTGTGTGTGTGTACGCGCACGTGTGCTAGTGGTTCGTTGTGGCAGTAGTTAACCGTGTGTGTCCAGCAGTGCTGGCTGGCGTGTGCTGCGCGCCCTGTGTGCACGTGCGTGTGCAGTGACGGTGTGTCTGCACACACTCCTGTCCGGATGCCAGCAGCTGCCCCGGGCCTCCAGGGTGGAGCATGAGTGGTTCTGAGGCTGGGGTGGCACTGTGGCCGTGCTGTGGGGTGACTCGGTTTCCCCGAGTCTGAGATTGCCCTCCGGCCCGCTTGGGTGGAGAGGGGCCAGGCGGTCTGCCCTCCTGGTTGCAGTCCTGGAGACCTGCCACTCCGGGCCTGGCCAGCCCTCGGCAGAGACTGACCAGGGGCTGCTGTGTGGAGCTCGTCCTGGGCTGGCCAGAGAGCCCAGCAGGGCTGGGTCAGCAGCTGCAGACGGCTTCTCTTCCCTGGTGGAGCTGTGGGCAGAGCCGTCCGGTGTTGGCAGTTTCACTGGGCTGGGAGAACCTGATGGCCCTCAGTGAAGGGGGCTGGAGGTGGCGGGAGAAGCCGTCCCCTCGCGTCCACTATGAGGCAGGTCAGGATGAAGTTGGAGAACGGACAGCCAGACTCAAGGTCTGTGGGGAGGCGTGCAGAAGAGGCTGCCCGCCCCCAGACGTCGCCGCTGCGTCCCAGGACTGCACTCCGTTCTGTCCTCAGTGCTGCCTAAGGACTGAATTGTTCGCCTGGTGGCTCCTGAGGTGGCAGTCGGAGCTCCCGCTGAGCCATGGGGTGGCTCCCTCAGGAGAGGTTTCCAGTGTGCGTCGGCCCTGTCATCTGCCCGCCGTCGGCTGCGGGGGTGATTCCCGCCAGCCTGGCGCCCTCCGCCCTCCTCCCGGTGCTGGACCCATGCCAGCCAGCACCTGCTGTCTCATCTGTGACCAGCAGGTAGCCCAGCGTGTCCCAGACAGACGCCCTGACCCAGCGTGGTGGCCAGAAGGAGCTGCTCTTTGACCCCTCAGATGTCCAGGGTGGTTTTTGTTTTTTGGCCCCTGCGCCCGGCTGCGCTCGGTCACTCCCACTTCACTCTTGCTCCATTTGTCAGCTGATGTGATTCT
The DNA here is from genome assembly GCA_020662805.1 of Glaucomys volans. Lineage (NCBI taxonomy): Eukaryota > Metazoa > Chordata > Mammalia > Rodentia > Sciuridae > Glaucomys > Glaucomys volans. The sequence goes on from JAJEJO010002626.1 coordinate 299,686, forward strand.
CAGCACACACTGCTTTGTGACCGTCTGGTTGACAAGGCCTGGTTCTTCTGGGAAAGGCAGGGCCCTGCTTGAATCTCCCCCTCCATTTCCCAGATGTGAAAGAAAGAGCGGCGTCCTCCCGAGACCAGCGGGAGTGGCGGCCTAATCCTGAGGTCAGGGCTTGGGCACGTGGGACGTGAGTACCACAAGCTTGCCTGCTGGGCTCACTCCACTCTGCCCAGCTGTGGTCTCTTCACCATGTAGCAGAATAACAGGCTCAAGGTGCAGGGCCCCTGCCTGGTCCTGGAACTGCCCACCTTCACACCGCCCTCGATCGTTGGTGGAGAGCTACTGAGGGGCGAGGGATCCCAGGACGTGCGTCATCCTGTAGGTCACGGTGCCTGGACCTCCTCCATGGCACAGCTGGGCATCTTGGATCCACACAGCAAGTCCAGTGGGAACTCATTCCCAGGACCCCGGGTGTCTGTCCACCTCATCAGGCTCTTAGCGGGTCGCTCTTGTGCCAGAATCCTGGTTCTCAGCGAGCGACACCGCATTGCACCTCATTCTGTCCCACGGTAACCCACACTTCAGAACGCAGTGCCAACACTGCCTGGCCCGCGGAGGGCTGAGCCAGCTAGGGTCTGCTCCTGGGCCTTAGCTCAGGGGCTGCTGCCCTGGAGAGTCGTGAGTTACCCTGGTTGAAAGTTGCTCGCCCTGGCCGAGTGACCAGTCAGCACGGCGCTGGCTTCCTTTGTTTCTTATCACTTAGGTTTTTAGAGATAGCCTTCGTTTTCTTGTAACTTTTAATTTTGACACAATTTCAATTTCAAATTTACAGGAAGGTTTCAGAAATAGTACAAATGACCCCTGTGTGTCCTTGATTCACTTGTTCCTTAGGAATTAACATTTTACCAGGTTTGTCTGACTTCATTTATCTGCCCATCCACTGCAGACCCATCTGTCCATCCATCCGTGTATGGTGCATACATGGACACACCCAAGCCTCCACCCATCTGTCTGTCCATACATTCAAAACTCCAGTCATCCATCCATCTGTCCATCTGTTCCTCCACTTACACATCCATCCATCCACCCATCCAGCATCCAACCATCCATTCATCTACCCATCCATTCCTCCACCACTGGCCCATTAATTCATTTACACGGATCCATCCCTCCATCACTTTTCCACCTGTCCATCCATCCATCCATCCATTCCTCCACCCCCTTGCCCATCCACCCATCCATCCATTCATTCCTCCACTACTTGCCCACCTATCCATCCACCCACCCATCCATCCATCCACCACCCATCCATCCATCCACCACCCATCCATCCATCCTCCACCCACTTCCCTCTGTCAGATACTCTGATGTGGTTCTAAAAGCAGGGATGTCCTCTTACCTAACCACAGTACAGTTATCAGAATCTTAAAATTAACAGAGACGATATTCCTGTCTGGAGTGAGACCTTATTCCAGCTCCCCTGGAGACGCCCTGGGTGTGAGTTATTTGATTGTCTTGCCTCTTTGGACTCCTTTTCTTTGGACAATAGCTCAGCGTCTCTCCGTTTCCTGGTTTGGTGTTTTCGAGGCATGCTGGTCAGTTACATTTAGAACGTGCTCCATTTCTGTTTGTGTGCCCTTGCCCTGTGGAGGGGCTCAGGTGTGCTGCCTCGTCCAGAGCGTCAGAGAAGTGGTGGTGTGGCCCCTGATGCCATCTGGATCCATTGCACATGGTGTCGAGAGCTTTTTCAAAACTTAAGTTCTTGGGGCTGGGGTTGTGGCTGTGGGAGAGCCCTGCCTAGCATGTGAGGCACTGGGTTCCATCCTCAGCACCGCATAGAAATAGATAAATACAATAAAGGTACGTGTCCATCTACAACTAAAAAAAAAACAAAAAACTTCTTATAGCTGCTAAAACCGTTTCCTGTGGTGTACACCTGTGGTCCTAGCTACACGGGAGGCTGAGGCAGGAGGATGACTTGAGCCCAGGAGTTCAAGGCCAGCCTGGGAAACATAGTGAGACCCATCTCAAAAATGACTGAACTAATTCATTAATTCATTTACAAGGATCCAAAGCTGGGGTGCATTCAGAGAGCGAGGCTTTCTCTCCCTGCACCCTGACTCCACTCTCCGTCCCCGTGGATGACCAGCGTTTGAGTTTACTCCCATTCCTTCCACTGGTGTTAGTGTGTGTGTGTCTGTTTATTTTGGTGCTGGGAATTGAACCCTGGGGCTCGCTGCCACTGACCAACACCCTAGCGCCTGTTTCTGTTTATTTCAGGACAGAGTTTTGCTAGTTACCGAGGGCTGGGTAAATTGCCGAGGCTGGCCTCGAGCTGAGGATCCTCCTGTCTCAGCCCCTCACGCCACTGGGCCCGGCGCCTTGCCCTGAGTTCTGTTCCTCCTCCTTCCGTGAGCGTTCTGGTTGAACCTCGCGCTGGGGTGCCTCCCGACAAAGCCTCGGCCCCCTTCCTCTGCTCTGCTGGCCTTGCCTCCCCTCACCGGTGTGGTCTGTTTTTGATTTTTAGTTGTAGATGGACGGGTACCTTTATTTACTTACTTATTTTTATGTGGTGCTGAGAAGGGGACCCCGTGCCTCATGGGTGCCCAGCAGGTGCTCCACCCTGAGCCCCGCCTGCCCTGTTCGTGTTTGATGGGTTCCTTCTGCACACGGAGGTGAGATTCCCTGTGCTACGTTTCCGTGTGCACCCAGCCTGGTTCCAAGAGTTCATTCCACCTCCTCCCCTCCCGCCCCTCCTCTCCCTCTCAGTCTCCTGGTTGCTGATCCTCCCTGTATGGGTGCCCATCGTCTGATCTTCCCTCTTCCTTCCCTTGTTTTGCTCGGCTTCCGCATGCTAGAGGACACGGTCGACCCTGACTCTCTGGGTCTGGCTTATTTCACTCAGGAGGCTGGTCTCCATTGCCACCCGTTCACCAGCAAGAGCCATGAGCTCATCTTCTTCGTGGCTGAGTAGAACTCCATCGTGTCTATAAAGCACATTTTCTGGGTCCATTCACCTCCTGACAGGCACTGGGCTGGTGCCGTAGCTCGGCCGCTGCGAGCCCTGCTGCTGTGAGCACTGCGGTGGCCGCATCGCTTAGTGTGCGGTTTTAGTTCTTCGGATAAATACCGAGGAGTGGGGAGCTGCTCACCTGGTGGCTCCATTCTGGGGAGGCTCCACGCTGGTTTCCCCAGTGGTACTAACGTGCAGTCCCACCAAAAATGTACGAGTGCACCTCTTCCCGCCTCCTGCCCAGCATTTGTTATCTGTACTCTTGGTGATTGAGTTCTGACTGGAGTGAGATGGAATCTCTTTTTTTTTTTTTTGCGGTGCTGGGGATTGAACCCAGGGCCTTGTGCTTGCGAGGCAGGCACTCTGCCCGCTGAGCTGTGTCCCCAGCCCAAGATGAGATCTCAGCATAGTTTTGATCTGCACTTCCTTGATTCCCAGAGATGCTGACATTTTTCATGTATTTGTTGGCCATTTGTGTCTTCTTTTGAGAAACGTGTGTTCCTTTGCCCGTTTATTGAGTGGGCTGTTGGTTTCCTTCCACTGAGTGATTAGTGGAAGCAGGGATGTGTCTCAGTGCTCACCTCATCCCTTAGGCGAACACGAGCACATCCACACTGAGATCATATCGTGGCAGTCACTCCAAAATGCTGCCTGTCTTTGTGGCAGCACCAGTGTGGCGGGGGGGGGGGGTTTAACGCACCTGTTCCCATCCGTAGACTGTCACATGGTCTGTGGCCTTGGGCCATTAAGAGTCACTCACAGGTGGTTCTCTTTTTTCCAATTTTTTTTATTTTTAGAGACTGCATTTTGATTCATTGTACACAAATGGGTCACAACTTTTCATTTCTACGGTTGTGCACGATGTAGATTCATACCATTCGTGTGGTCATGCTTGCACATAGGGCAATGATGTTTGTCTCAGTTCACGATCTTTCCTTCTCCCACTCCCTCCCGCCCCATTTCCCTCTAAACAATCCAAAATGCCTCTTCTATTCTCTCACCCCTCTGCCACTCCCCTGTTATGTATTATTATCCACTTATCAGAAAATATTCAGCCTTTGGTTTTTTGGACTTGGCTTATTTCACTTAGCGTGATATTCTCCAGCTCCATCCATTTACCAGCAAATGCCATAATTTTATTCTTCTTTATGGCTGAGTAATATTTCATTGTGTATATATATCACAGTTTCTTTATCCATTCATCAATTGAAGGACATCTAGGTTGGTTCCACAATCTAGCTATTGTGAATTGAGCAACTGTGAACATTGATGTGGCTGCGTCACTGTAGTATGCTGATTTTAAGTCCTTTGGGTATAAACTGAGGAATGGGAGAGCTGGGTCAAATGGTGGATCCATTCCAAGTTTTCTGAGGAATATCCACACTGCTTTCCAGAGTGGCTGCACCAATTTGCAACTCCACCAGCAATTTATGAGTGGGCCTTTTCCCCCCACATCCTCGCCAACACCTATTATTGCTTATGTTCTTGATAACAGTCCTTCTGATTGGAGTGAGAGGGAATCTTAGGGTGGTTGTGATTAGCCTTTCTCTAATTACCAGAGATGATGAGCACGTTTTCACACATTCATTGATCATCACAGGTGGTTCTTAGCAGGCTGTCTGCTCCCTGACGACGTGGTGGCCTGGCCTCCTTGCCCGAGCGTGGTGCTGGGTGCGGGAGCAGCGTGCTGGGTGCGGATTGGCTGCAGATGGGTCACAGGTGGAGTTGCAGAGCCTGGCTTCCAGCTCAGTACCCGGGAGAAGTCGTGTGTGAGAGAGGGCAGTGTGTGGCCTTGGGGTCACCAAGGCGTGCTGGCTGCTTTGGTGTCCCTGCCCCTCCTGGTGCTGCCGGGGGTGGGGGGGTGGAGTTTCTGGGCAGCGCCGGGACCCCGGCCTCTGGTTCTTGTCTCTGCCACTTGCTAGCGGGCAGTTGGACGGAGGCACCGCTGAGGACCTTGGCTCCCCGTCCATAGCTCCTAGGTGGTCAGTGTTAAGATTCCATTCGGTCATTGTCAGCACTGTCTCTCGGAAAGGAGCTGCCACGCTCCTGGAGGGGAGGAGGTGGCCCAGTGTGCCACCCTCTTTGCTGATTGGATATGGAAGAGTACCAGTGTCCCTGGGAGAGAGTGGCCCTGCGGAGGAGGCGAGCTGAGCTGTGGAGCCCTGGCCTCGGCCTGTTAGGGAAGTCCTGAGTGAGTGAGCACATCGTCCCTCCTGTCACCCCGAGGTGCCCGCCAGCCGCAGATGCCTTTGGGCACAGTGCGCCTGGCCGTGGCTTCTGTGCCGAGGGTGCGTTTAGTGACCTCTGGCACAGACCTGAGAGTGAGGTTCTCCGGGTCACAAGGTGCACACGGCCTCTCCTCAGAAGCAACGTGATGTGGCATTGGATGGGAGAGGGGAAGGCCTCCTGCTTGCTGGGCTGTCCTGCCGAGGCCCCAGGGATCCAGGTTCTTTCCTCCTTGTTGATGTGATGGCCAGGCAGAGGCTCCCCTAGGGTGCCGCTCCCCATCTCTGGGCCATTGGCACCCACACAGTGATGGAGCCTTGACTTGGAGCAAGGGTGCCTTTGCTCCTGAGCCCCCACGCAGCCGGAGGCTCCCTTCCTGCTCTGAGGGTCAGAGTGGCCAGCCCTGCCCTGTGGGAGGGCTTCTCCAGAAAACTGGCCAGAGGAGCAGGTGGGTGGGCCCGCTGCCTCCACACACGTGAAGGGCCTTCTCTGGATGCAGACTTGTGAGAGGGCCCCTGCCGGGCAGGCGAGTTTCGGCATGACCAGCCTGGGTGGTCCAAGGTGAGGAAGACCTGCCCACCATCACTCTTGCCAGCGGAAGGGTCTTGGGGGCCAGCACCACGAGGCCTCCTGGAGCTGGGCCTGCCCAGCTGCATCTGGACCTGCCCTCCACTCCTGGGCCTGGGGACGGCTTGCGAGGGGTTGGACCTCTCTTATCTCCTCCTGCTGTCATTCAGTGGTGGTGAACTTCCAGGGACAGAGACTTGGTGGGTCTCTTTGTCTCCCGGGTGCATCAGCGGGCAGCAGATGAGAACAGGCTGGGCTTGCAGGCGAGGACAGATAACTGAGGCGGGACTGGACATCCAGACCCTGTAGAACTGTTCAGGAAGAAGATGAAGTTGGCCCCCAAGAAAATTAAAAGTTTGCTGCACCGGACAGCATTTCCTGTTCCTGGGGCTGGGAAGTGGCTCAGGGCGAAGCCCTGGCCTGTCATTGTGAGGCCCTGGGTTCCAGCCCAGCTCCACAGAAACACTTCCACGTTTCTAGATCTCTTCCCTGCCTGGTGGGGTCCACTCCACTTGTCTGTGGCCCCGAGACTCCTCGAGGCCCAGGTCGGGCGCTGCTTGAGCACAGAGCCAGCAGGCCCCACGCTGCAGCTTCCGCAGGTCCCGACCCACAGAGGAGCCTCTGGGTCCTCCTGCACTGGCCTCCCTGCTGCTCACCCAGCCTGCAGCTGAGGGGTGGAGTCAGGAGGCCACTCAGCTGGCCGTGCTTGCCTACTGTGTCCTGGGGTCGGGCGACAGCATCACTGGATATGTGCTTTTGAATCCTGGGGGAGTGGTGAATGGGGAGCCCCTGCCCATCTCTGGGACTTCTGTCACTGACTGTCACGTCCCACGGGGCACATCACAAGCCCCCAGGCTGTGAGGGGCTGGGGACTCACGCCTGCCTCCAGATGGCAGCACAGGGGAGTTGCCTGGCCAGCGCGTCCCTCCTCTGCTACCTCCCTGGATCCCTGGTGAAGCTGTCCACACAGGACAGGCCATGCTGGCAGGGAGGGTGACCCTGGGGGTGCCCGGGTAGCCCTCAGCGTGTCCAGTGTCCAGCTCTGGGGGGCACCCTTGCTCCACATTCGTCTCCTCCACGGACTGGGCTCGTGGACACTGAAGATGCCCCACCTGTGAGTTCCGCCAGCGCCGGTAGTCGCAGAGCCTGGTGCCCGAGGCTCAGTGCACCCTGGGTGTGCGTGTGCGTGTGTGTGCAGGATGGATGCTGGCCGGTGGCTGGGTCAGTGAGCACATGAACGAGGGGTGGACCGGGTGTGCGAGTGAACTGGAGAGGAGGCTGGCAGAGGGTGGGGACTGTCCCTCTGTGTGCGTGCCCCTCTGTGCACCTTCCTGCCCACTGCGTGCCTCCCAGAGCCCCTATTCCCCTGCTCCTTGGCTCCTCGCTCTGCCCCATGCTGTCCCAGATGTGTGGTCCTCTGTGTCCCTTTGCTCCCTGCCAGCCCACCCACTCGGAGCCTGGGGGCTGACCTCACCTAGCTGGAGGCAAGTGTCCCTTCCTGTCCAGGCCCTTGCTGAGCAGGAGGTGGTGGTCAGCAAAGAACCTGTTGCCTTGGGACAGGACCGGCCCAGAGGGCTCTGCTAGGACTGAGTGTTGGCTGGACGGTGTGGGAGGAGGGGCACGTGCGTCTGAACACAGTGGCCAGCCCAGTTCTGGGCTGGCCCCCAGTCTGGTGTAGATGCCCTGCGCCATCTGGGACTGCGAGGCCATTATCGATTCCTGATGATCAGTCCTTGTGGGTGAAAGCGCCGGCCAGAACCCCACTTCTTGCTTTTCACATGGCACGATCTCGGTGCGCTACGTGTCCACCTCTCCCCAGGGTTGGTTCCCTGAAGGGCAGCACTGGGCGGGTGCGCAAAGCAGGGAGGACAGGACTGCTGCTCGAGGACCTGGCGCTGCCTGGCAGTGTCTGTGCAGCGTCCATGGCTTGTTGGCGCCTCTGCCGCGTTGCCTCTGTGTGGAGCCCTGACCGCGCACAGCAAGCGTGTGCGGGGACGTGGGCAGAGAAGCGGTTAGTTCCGTGGTGAACCGTTTCCTGAGCAGAGTGGATCCCCGGGGCACAGGTGGGCGGGTCGCTGCCTCCTGGTGTGCCCGGTCAGGGGTCCCTGTGCAGCTGTGTGCGGGGAGGACCCGGCTGCGTCCTCTAGAAGGGTCCCTGCTGGTGGTGGGAGGAGCAGTGGGCAGACTGTGGTGGGTCTGGAGGGGCGCGCAGCCCACCTGGCCGGGCGCTGCCTCCTGTTCCGGGAGCTGGCGCTCCTGGCCGGTGGGAGGGAGTTTTATTTAAGGGTTATCACTTGAGTTTTATTTCTGGCTGGGGCTGGGGCTGCGGAGCGGCGTGCGGAGAGGACCTGCTGAGGAGTTCTACTTTTGCAGGTTTAAAAATAGCCTCGAAGCTGCTTTCCTCCCTCCCACCAGCCTCCCTGTGGGCTGGGTGTCGTTGAGGCTGGGGTGGTGGGCAGAGCTGCTGCCGCGCTGCCCGGGCCCGTGGTGGCCATGCGCCAGGAGCCTCATTTGTGTCTAAGATCAGAATATGGCGGGGAGTGGGGGGTGCTCCAGAGTCCCAGTGAGCTGGTCACCTGCCCTTCTCCCTCCAGACCCTGGGGTGAGGCTGAAGCGTGGACCAAGTGGGCAGCCTGGCAGCGCCACTGCCCAGGCTTTCTTTAGCGTCCATCCCACCAGCTTGGTATGAACTGTGTTGCTGGACCTCTCTCCTGACCTCAGGGTCTCTGAGTCCGTGGCTCATTTTGCTTCACCCTCTGGAGGCAGGAGCCGGTGGTCTCCATGAGCAAAGGAGCCTGCGTGCAGGGCCGGAGCCCGACTCTGAGCTTGCATGCGTCCCTGCTCTAGGACGAGTGGCCAAGGGTCTGGGGAGTGCAGGCCTCGTGCTGCCCTGTGGCCTGTGAGTATACCACAGGGTCACACAGGCCTGCCCGGAAGCATCCCCTTGGGTGGGGCTTCTACCCGGGGGTCAAGAGAAGTTTATTACACGCGGTCCTCACCAGGGCCACCTGGTGCTGTACTGGTAGGTCCTGCTTCAGGTGTGTCTGGGGCCCACCTGGCAGTGGGGAGGAAGGGACCCGCTGGTGTCTGTGCCCCAGGAGGGAGAGCCAACCTGCTGAAGGAGGCTCCTTGACTTGTGGCCCTCGAATGCCAGGGGTTGGAGGGTCTGCTGTGGGCCACCCCCATCCCTGGTACTGGGGACTGTCCACCCTGCATTGTGTCTCAAGAGAGAGAGTTGTAGCAGAAGAGTGGCCCCCGTGAGTGTCTGCGTGCTAATGGCTGAAATACAATGTGACCTTCCCTGGCAAAGGGACGGATGAGCCGAGGTGGCAAGTTGCTGATCTGAGATGGAGATGATCCGGGATTATCCACGGGCTCAGAGTCATCCCAAGGGTCCTTAAACGGAGGCAGGAGGGTTTGAAGAGGAGAGGTGGCAGTGGAGTCAGAAGCCAGTGATGTCACTGCTGCCTGGAATCAGGAGCTGTAGGTGCCTCTAAGGAAAACACCAGGCAAGGGGTCCTCCTGCACAGTGGCCCCCGCCTGGAGCCCTGCCAGACCCTCGTGGGCGCCTGGCCTCTGGAGCTGTGGAGAGGAGCACGTAAGCCACTGAGTTCGTGGTGGTTTTTCCAGCAGCCACAGGAAGCTGCTGGAGGAGCGTGAGGGCTGCTCCCTGCACCCCGTGGTCTCCCCGTGAGCAGGGGGAGACCACGAGGACCCTGAAGCCATCGTCCTTACGCCCCTTCTGTGTCTCCACTTCAGCACCCCACGGCCTGGGAGGGGTGGTGTGTGAGCACTGTCCCCAGACTCCGTAGGTGCAGGATCGGGCAGCAAAGGCCTCAGAATCCAGGCACCTGGAGAGCCAGTCTGGAGGTATGGGCTGCGGGTGCTGGAGGTTGCCCAGCGTCACAGCTGCTGCTGGGGGCTGCCCTTCCTGTAAGGCTGCTGCCGTCAGTGGGCCCTGGCGTGCCTCTTTGTGCCACCCCGGGGCCCTGTGGTATGGGGATGCCCACGTGGCTGCGGGCAGGGCTGACCTAGGTCTTCTCTGGTGAGCTCAGCAGAGGTGGGTATGGTCACCTAGGTGTCAGTCTCTGCCCCCCGTGGGGCTGCGGGGTCTTCCAGGGCTCAGATGGAATGCCACCCTGGCCAGGGTCTGCTGGCTGGGAAAGTGGCCCTGGCCTTGGGAGCTGCCTGGGCCTTGGAGCCTCCTGCTGGCCACTCTGCGGTGCAGCTTGGTGTGTTCCACGCGCTGCCCACTGGCCACAGGTGGCTCGGGCAGGTGTGTTGCGGCCTCCTGGTGCAGCGCCTTCTCCATCAGGACGGTGCGCGGGGCAGAGGCCTCCCTCTGAGTGCCCTCTGGGCTGCCCAGCTGTGCACGTCCCCGTGGCAGGGCGTGGGGCTCCTCCCTGTCCTCCCTGTCTTCTGGTGGTGGCTAGGGAAGCAGAGCCGCTGGCTGTGCTGTGGCTTCTTCATGCCTCCACTGTCCCCGCCAGGCAGTGTTTGGTGCCCTGCACAGGCTGCACCCGGGGGCAGTGGCTGGGCTCGGGGCCTCGTGGGCAGGGGGTTCACAGAGGCTAAAGGGTGCCGTGACAGCAGGCTCATGAATGGCCCCAGGGGACCTGAACAGCTGCATGGGGAAAGGACCTGCTGGCAAAGCACGCCTTGAGAAGGAACAGGGCCCTGGGCATCCGCAGGCGGCAGGCCCTTTGCTTGCTCTGAGCTCTTCCATCTCAGGTTTCAAGTGTCGCCTGCACCAGAGCCGGGAGGGCGGCAGGGGGCTTGTGGGACTGGGCATCACGTGAGCACACAGTGTTGGTGCCGGGGGTGGAGGCTGGGGTGAGGGAGGAGGAGAGGAGCAGGGAGACCTGAGGTGGAGGACAGACATGTGGACCTTGGGCACTGTCTCTGTGCCAGTCTGAAGCCCCACACTGTGCTCCTCGGCTGCCAGCTCTGGGCCCTGGGTCCCGTTGCAAGCATGTCTGCCACTCATGCTGACTGCCGGGCTGAGGCCCTGAGCCCACATGCTGGCCTGTAGCTCCCACTGTCCTCTCCCCCAAGGGCCATCTCGTCCCCTCTCAGGCAGCCCTGCTCTAGCCCCGCTGCCCAGCCTAGCCTCCCTTCTCCTAGAGGACTGCTGCTTTCCTGCCGTGATTCGTGGGTGACCTGGAGAGGGGATAATTTCCTGTCTCTCACTGCCGTGGTCCTGGCTGAGCCTTAGCAGTCTGTGGGACCCACCAGTGAACTGAGTGCACACGGGCAGTCATTCGCTCATCTGCCCTCCCGTGCGTCTGTGCGTCTGTGCGTCTGTCCACCCCTTCACCCACCCGTCCATCCCTCCAGCATCCGCCCACCCTCTGTTCGCCATCCACACCGGCGGCTCTGTCTCCGAGCAGTGCTCTGGGGGCCGCGGCTCCTCTCCGCTGCATCTTCGTAACTGCGGCAGGTGGTTGGCGTCCTCGGCCCTGTGCTGTGGACCGCAGGCCGCACCCCTCCTGGCTGCGTCTCGGCTCTGCTCTCCCACTCTCTCCCTCCCCGACTTCATTCAGGACTTAACTCAGGTCCCACTTCCTGGGAGGACTTTCCCCCAAAGCACACCTGTCCCCACACCCCAAATAGTTCTCAGGTTTCTCCACACGCAAGGGGGCCCAAGAGGTTGCTCTGCTGCACCAGCCCTGGGCCTCCGCCTGGAGGTGGTGAGCGCGGGTGGGCTGGCCAGGGCCCCGTATCCTGCCCCTGTCCCGTGGGTGTGGCGGTGCTTTGGGGAAATGCCTTTTGTGGTTCTGATTTTGCTGTGGAGCATAGTAAAGAGTCGGAGGAGTCCCAGCTAATGGTGCCCCAGAGAAAAGCTGCTGCCCTGCAGGTGACAGCAGATGGGACTGGGACACATCCCTCTACCTGAGCACTCTGCAGTCACGAGAAAGTTCCAGCACTCGGGTCTCCTGCAGAGGAGGAACCTATCTGCTGTGTTTGAGTTGGGCGGCCGTGCCTCAGGTTCTCCTGGCTGGGGGCATGAGTGCTAGTCTCCCGGCTGCTCTCTCCCCACAGAGGAAGAGCTCCGGAAGCTGCGAGAAGAAACCAACTCGGAGATGCTGCGGCAGGAGCTGGAGCGGGAGCGGCAACGGCGGATCGAGCTGGAACAGAAAGTGCAGGAGGTGTTGAAGGCCAGGTAATGCTTGCATTAGTCCATTACTGTTGCTGTAATGAAACACCTGAGGCTAGGTACTCATAAAGAAAAGAGGTTTCCTGGGCTCACGGTTCTGGAAGTTCAAGCACGTGGTGCTGGCATCAGCTTCGTTCTGGTGAGGACCTTATGGTAATGCTAAATGGAGTACGTGCCGGAGAGATCCCGTCACAAGACAGGAAGGCAGAAAGCCTTGTTCTTTTGTAACAACTCTCTTGGGAGGATTACTAGCACTACCTTCCTCCCTTTGGAGAGCAGCCCCCGAGACCTGAGGCGCGCCCACCAGCCCCACCTCTTAAATGCCCCAATCCCTACCCAAGGACCAGGCCTCTAGCACGTGGGCCCTGGGGGACAAGCCAACCCAACCCTGTGGGTGGCCTCTCCTCGGTGGGTGGGAGCTGACCCCTGTCAGGCCTCTGTGGCAGCCGTGTTCCCGAGTGGAGGTCTCTACCCTCTCCCATGGGAGCCAGGGCTTCTCAGAGCGTCGTCCTTGGTCTCGGGGGAAAGTGGAGCTTGGGGATCCCGTCACCACCCAGGCTGGGCACAGAGCTGGCTGGGCCTGGACGGGCAGGGGCGGGATGAGAGACAATTGGTGTGGGGCCTGGCCCTGGAGGCTGGCCCCAGGAGGCTGGCCGGGCCGTTCAGGGCCTCCTAGGACCTGACTCTAGATGTCCCCACTCTGCCTGTGTCCTGCTCGCTGCCCCTCCCAGGTCCTGCCACCCACTTGGAAGCTTCCCTGCCTCTACGGCCCCAAGATGGGGTCCCAGGCACCACTGCCTGCCCCCCTGTGTGAGGGGCCTCAGCCTGCCTGCCGTGGTCCTCCCTGTCCCAGCAGTGTCCACCCCAGCCCGAGGGATGTCCATGCCACTCCAGCTTCTACAGGGGCTCTTCACGGTGACCTTTGCCCTTGGACATGGCCCTGGCAGACTGGAGCTGCCCTGGCTGCTCCTTGCTCACACACCTCTGCCCGCCCGCGCGAGCTGGCCTCTGGCTCCGGTGCCGCCAGCACGACTCTGCAAGTTAGGGAAGCAGCGTGCACCCGGCCCCGCGTGCCTCCGCACGCCTCCCGGCCCAGCCTCCTGCACCTGCCTCTCAGCCCTGCCCACCCCACCTTTCCCCACAGCCCCACCCGCCAGAGGGACCTGCTGCCACGGGGGCCTGGTGTCTTCCTCATTAGGATTTAACCCTCAGCCTACGCCGCCTGGGTGGCAGGCCACGAGTCGCTCTGTGCCAGGTGCTGGCTTCCCGGCTGGCTGCCAGGTGCTCGGCGCTGAGAAGCTGCAGTTGGAGGAGGGTCCCCTTGTTCTGTGCCTCCACCCTGCATTCCTGGAGCTCCTTTTGAGCTTTCTGGGTGCTGCCAATCAGGCCACGCTCCCCCGCAGTCCAGGTTCCCTGGAGTCTCCTGCAGGTCACTAGGTCCTGTCTGGGGAGGGGTGACCCAGCCTTGCTCGGCCATGGCTGCGAGGTCAGCACCCGCCCCAAACCAGACTCTGGTGCCCAGGCCATCTAGCATTCTCCTGATGCTGACGTGTGAGCACCCACAGGAGTTCAGATGAGGTTACAGTCAGCCCTGCACAGGGACATGCAGGGACCTGACCCAAACTGGGAGATCCAGGGGCAGTTGGGACTCAGGCACTTGGCTGACATGGGAGTGTGTTCTCACCCATAGTGAAGGTGCCTCCCCCACCCCACGGGACTCCCCTGATGCAGAGCCGTCCTATCCAGCTTCGCCTGGGGGCTGAGCGCCCCCTGGTGGCTGTGGGTGGCTTTCAGCTGATCTGTGCCCCTGCTCCCCACAGCAGCACCAGCTGCCACCCACCCGGCCCCTCTCTGGGGTCCACCAGCACCCCTGGATGGTGAGTGTGCCTGGCCTGAGTCACTTTGAGGCACAGCAGGGCCAGCTGGGATGGGCAGTAAAGGGACCTCCAGGTCATGGCCCAGGAGGCAAAACTTGAGGGTCTCCTCCCCTGCTTTACATGAGGGTGGGATTCAAGATCATTCTGGAAACCTAAAGTGCGGGGTGGAGGGAGGAGCAGGTTCCGGGGAGCAGCCTGTCCTTTCCCTCCAGCTGGTGCAGGTGTGGCTGGTGGTCGCCGTCCAGGGAGCGGGGCCCGGAGGACCCTTGACGGCTGCAGCACGAGCCCTCAGCCTGGTGTCCACACGACCCTGTTTCAGTTGTTAAGAAAATTCCCGGGAGTCGCCCCCCTCTGTGCCCACTTGGAGTGGACAAAGACTGTCCCGTCACGGTCCCAAGCTTCCTGGAAGTGTCACCCTTTGCTTCTGGCTCGTCTGTGGTCTGGCCCTGCCCCTGCCCTGCCCTGGGTCTCCCTGGAGAGGACCCTCAGCTCCTGGAAAGCCCAGAAATGGGAAGGCGGGGGCCGGGGGCTTGCCGTAGCAGGAGGGAGGCAGTCGGTGTGTGGGGAGGGAGTGAGGCTGTGGCCAAGCTGGTGCCCACCTAGGCCGGGTCAGCCCGAAAGGGGGTGACCCCAGGCCGGGCCCCCACACTGTGAACGGGCTTGGGTCGCTGCGGCTCAGGATGTGCTCGACTTCAAAAAGTTCCGTCATGTCCCGCCCGGACGTGCTTGGCTCGTCAGCCAGCGTGGGCGCAGGTCACTGCTGAAGAATGCAGTTAGGAGTCCAACGGTCCTTTCTCCTTTAAACACGGCCACGCGTTTGTGTGGCTTCGAGGGAGCTGTGCCCTGCCTGTCTGAGTCTGCGAGCGCCTGCTCCGGGCTGTGGGGGCACGGCTGTCCCAACACTCCGCCCCCCGCCTTCCTTTCTGCTGGTAGGAGACGTGTTGCTCGGCAGTGTCCTGGTCAGCCTGCTCCTGACCCCTTGTGCCACCTGCGAGACTGGCCGGCACTTGGCAGATCCTCTGTCTGTGAAGCAGGCAGAGTCCCTGCTGCTGGACGCCTGCCCGGGTGCCAGCCTTCTGCCCAGGGGCAGTCTGCAACGCACCATGGGCTGAACGCCGGTTTCTGTCTAGCAGGTCGTTGTGCTGGGAACGGTTGCCTGGGCAGCGACCTGCGTTGTCTTTAGAGGTGAAACAGTATCGGCCACAGCCCATGGGGAAGCCTCCTTGGCCTCTCAGATGCCACCTGGGTCCCCAGGGCCATCGATGGCCCTGTCCATCCGCCTTTGGATCTTATGGTTCTTGTCTGATAAAAGTGCTTCCTGGTAGAATCGCTTTTCCAGAACCCCCGACTCCTCCAGGGAGTGTCCTGGGCCCTCTGCCCAGGACTAGACGGAAACCCAGTTGGGGTTCTGGAGTCACCTGTGTGCCCAGCTGAGCTTCTATTCCCAGTGAAGGCCCCTCTTTTGAAGTAGCTCTGGACAGTCCCACCGGCTCTAGGAAGCATGGGCCTGGCCCCTCCTCCATGACCATGGCTCCCATTTAGGGACCCCACCTCCACCTCTCCCACTGCTCCTGAGGCTGTAGCCCTCACCCAGCACGAGTGCTACCTGACCCGCCCCTTACGGAAGTCCAGGTCATCCTCTGTACCCCTGCCCTTGCATTAGGTGACTGGTCACAGGCCTGGGGACTCTGGTTCATGGTGCTCTTGGTATGTCACCATGTGATGTGAATGGAGCAGAAAGCACCCCTCCCTCCACCAGATGTGGAAGGGTGCGCCTGCTGAGGCCCCGGCCCAGCGAGCCCCTGCACACCCTCCCCCCGCCCGCCCAGGTTCATCCAGGGCCTGGGAGCTGAGCCACCAGAGCAGCTTCAGTGCGTCTGCAGCCAAGGCCAGTGCAGGGTGCGGTGGGCGGAGCACACTGAGGCTCCAGAGAGGGTCCAGCAGGCCAGAGAGCCAGGCCAGAGACCCCACCAAGGGACCAGGTCCGGCCACCCAGCTCCCTCAGGGTTGCAGTCGGGAGGTAGTTGGGTCCATGGGTGGACAGAGTCCAAGGGTCTGAGAACAGCTGTGGTCAGGAGTATTGAAGTCAGGAAAGGAAGGAGTTGGTTCTTAGAGGTGCTGTTTGCTCGGTTATTTGAAAGCAACCCCTGCACTTCAGGAGCAGCTCGGCTGCCCAGGCGCCGTAGGAACCTGCCCGTGAGCACTCGGGCCTCCTGCAGCTCGGGTCCCCTGGGCGCTGGAGCGTGTCTGCACTGACGTTGGTCTTCTCCCCTCTTCTCCTTAAGAGCCGAGGAGCAGCCGCAGGCCCAGCCGCCACCCAAAGGGCAGAGCCAGGCCAACCACGGAGCAGGTAGGCCCCGCGAGTGTCCCCAGGCATCTGAGTCCCCGCCAGCTCTGGGCTGGTATCTCTCATGGGACCTGGCCGGTTGTCACAGCAAACTGTGGGCCTGAGCCCAGACTGAGACGTGGCTTCTCACAGAAATGCCATGTGCCATCTGCGCCTGGCCCACCTGAAGGCTGCCAATCACACTGTGTCCTGCATCCACCTGGTGGCCTTTCCCCGGAGCTGTTCCTTGCAATGAGGGTCCGACCGGGCAGCAGGGCTGGTGGCGGGATGTGGCCCCAGCCCCCTGCCTTCCCGCCCTGGGCGCCTGCTCCTTCTCTTTTACACCCTGACTTTCTGAAGTTGTCCTTCAGGGGGCGGGATGGGGAGCTGTGCTGTTCGGCTGCCCTGGGGCCTGTGGCCTTGGCATAGTGCCCGTCCCACCTGCTGCCCGTGGGCAGGGCCCTCCCTGCCTGCACCGTAAGCCCTGTGTGGGGCTGGGTCGCGGTCGGGAGGCCTGGGCCTCTCTGCGCTTGCCTCTGGAGGGGAAGCTGCCCCCCCCCTTTCCAGGGTTGCCAGGGCCAGCCCCACCATGGGTACCCAGGCGTGGCTGCTGCACCCTGGTTGGTGGCCTCCTGCGGCACTTGACTCCATGGCCAGCGGTCTAGGCTTGAAGCCCTTGACCTGTGCCTCTTGGTCAGCAAGCAGAGGCAGAACCAGAGACCCCAGGCCCCTGAGGCTGGGTGGCAGTGAGGATCCGAGAGGTGGGGTGGAGAGGCCCCAGCGCCCTGGTCCTACCCAGGGCTGGGGAGCCTGTCCTCCTGTCCAGTGGAGGTCCATCTGGACTGCGTCAGTGTCAAGGGGTGGTGGGCTCTTTGTGGGGCCTGAGAAGGAGGGAGGAGGAGCTGGCCCTCAGCAGGGCCCCTCCAGGAGGTGGGACGGTCACTGCTATCGCTGCACCCCGGCCGGGAAGGGAGCCCCAGGAGCTGAGCAGCAGCCGGGCGCTGGCGTCAGGTGTGAAACCTGAGGCAGAAAGCTGCTGGGCTTGGTGTGCTCAGGGTCCAGCCCTGAGGGGCCTGGCCAGAGAAGCCACCTGGTCCTGGGCCTCAGGCCTGCCCCGGACCCCCGGGCATCACAGTCTGTGGCCCGTTTGGTTTTACCTTCTGTAATGCCTTGGTGATTTTAAATGGTGGAAATAAATCAAAGGAAGGTTGCTTCTTGACACACAGAACTCCTGGGCACCTGGAATCTCCGTGTCCATGATCAGCTCTCAGGCCACAGGCCCACCTCCCTCCACCCCGAGCTGTTCTCTGCCCTCTCCTGAAGAGCCCTGCTCTGCTCCAGTGGACAGGGCAGCCCCTGGAGCCTTCTCCCACCTCGTCTTCCCTGGGGACTGGGCTTCTTCCCCTGCCTGGGTGTCCCTGGGGCACTAACCCCAGCCTCTGTCAGCCTACGGCCCTGTGGCTTCTGCCCCTGAGTCTGAGGCACTGGGCTTTGCTGGCCATCGACCACCTGCCCTGAGCTTGCAGCCTGGTGTTCTTTAATTTTTAATTGACGTTATATTCTTACGTGGTGATGGCACAGTGGTGTCCAGTGACCACCTGCCCATCATTCCCACTCCCTTCAATTATGGCGTGACAGCACCCCCTGCAGGAGACCCCCATAGGGGGACAGTCTGGTCCGCCCCACTGTGTGCTCCCCGGCCAGATTCTGCCTGCTCTCCTTCCAGGTGGGTGGCTTTCCACGGTCTTCGCTTTTGATGCTTTTGATGCACTGAATCACCGCGCTCCCCGCAGCCCGCTGCCGGCTCCCTGGGCCCTGAGCGGTCCTCAGGATCTGTAGGGGCAGGGGCAGTGAGCCCACCCAGTCACTCCCTGACGGGCTGAGGCACAGAGGAAGGGCGTGGGTCCTGGTGTGAGTAGCAGACCCTCCCAGGGGCAGTTGCCGCCGGCGGCGCTCTGCCCACACTGCTGGTTTGCACTGTGACTTCAGAGTGCTGAGCCCTTCAGAGGCCCCCTGGCAGCACCCCTCTGCTCCATAGGGAAGTCCCCTCGGTTCGGGGTGCTTCCTGGGCCCCCTGCCCACCAGGGCCCCTGCTGTGTAGCCCCCTGCCTGCCCCAGATCTGGGGACTGACCCCAAAACAGGCTGCCCAGACCCGTGGTGCCCCTCACCACCTCTGCCCCTTCCCGCAGAGCGGCGCGGCCAGGGGCTGTCCTCCCGCCTGCAGAAGTGGTTCTACGAGAGGTTTGGGGAGTATGTGGAGGACTTCCGCTTCCAGCCAGAGGAGAGCACCGTGGAGACGGAGGAGCCCCTCAGCGCCCGCAGGTAGGTGCCTTGGGGCTGCGGGACTGCATGCAGGTCCAGGTGACGGCCAGCAGGCTGGTGTGGCTGCCGAGAGCCCCTGATGCCTCCGAGTCCTTGTCCTGGGGGATGTGCTCACAGGGGCCTGCGGAGCCAGCTCAAGAGCTGAACCATGTCCCATCCACACGGTCCCTCTTGGGGTTTGTGACAGCTGCGTGGGGGACCCTATGGCAGGGTCACATGCCCCTGCCAGGGCTCTCCTCATACAGGGTTGGCTCATTGGGCTGCAGGCCTGGTCGCTGCACCTCAGCCACGCTTGCTAGGTGGCCTGGGGCTCCACAGAGACCCCTGCCTGAGGGGCGTGGCACGGGGCAGATGCTGGGACAGTCCACACCCAGGGAGCAGCACAGCACCATGCACGAGCAGTTCTGGTGTCCCTCAGCCATGCACCCGCACGTCCCCATCCGAGTGCCAGCAGGGTGTGGCAGGGCGGGACAGCGCTGGCCCAGGAGCTGACTCTGCATCTCTCTCCCCTTCTCACAGGTTGACCGAGAACATGAGGCGGCTCAGTGAGTGCGGGTGGCTGTGGTGGGCAGCCTCTGGGCAGGGAGGAGCCAGCCTCTCTCCAGAGAGATGCTTTGAGGGAGGGAGACCCCTGCCCACCCCCCTGGGAAGAGGGGTTTAGGGGGCCGGCTAGTGGCGTTTCTCTAGCGCTCCCCAGGCCTCAGGGAAGGCAAGGGTGCTCTCCCAGCTCTGCGCTTCCCTTCTTGCCCACCAGCCAGCTCGGGTCTCGGGCAGATGGCATTTCCCCAGGAATGGCATTTCCCCGAGAGACCATGGCCAGCGTCAGGCCTGCCAGGAGCCTGTGGCAGTTTGGGCCTTGGGTTGGGTGTGGCTCGGGCAAGGAGCTGGGCTGACTGCACACGTGCTGAGAGCAGCCTGAGCTCGCCGTCTGTGTGTCCCCAGAACGCGGTGCCAAGCCTGTCACTAGCTTTGTGAAGAACCTCTCCGCCTTGTCCGACTGGTACTCCATCTATACCTCTGCCATCGCCTTCACCGTGAGTGGCTCCCTGCAGGGTGGGGTGCACGTCACACGCCCTCCCCAGGCAGCACTTCCTGGGGCCCAGGGAGTGCTCGGCCTTAGTCTCTCCTCCGTAAAGTGGGCACACAGAGTGGGCACAGGTCGCTGGGAGGGGCAGAGCCCTAGGTGGATGCACCTCCATGGCGTTCTCAGGAGAGGCCTCTTGGTGTGCTTGCCATTTGGCTCACCAGGCCAATTGGGGTGGCCATGGCTGCAGAGCATCCGCCTACGAGGATCTGAAGCCTGTCCTCCTCTGAGCACCTGGTGCTGGGGCCAGGGAGGCTCCTGACAAGTGCCTGGTGGCCTGGGGACCCAGGGGTGTCTGAGCCACCTGTCCTGGGAGGGCTTTGGAGAAAATGGACCCAGAGCTCTGCCTGGAATCGTCCTGCAGAGGCTGCCCCAGCACCCGTGGCAAGACCCTCCCTACTGTCCTGGGCACCTGGTTCTCCACGGGAGCTCGTGACTGGAGAGGGGGTCAGTGTGCTGGCTGCCCCTCACCTGCCAGGGCCTCCGGACCAGAGGGGGGACAGATGTGCCCTCCATAGGCTCAGGGCACCTTCCAGAGTGTCCAAAGGTGACACTCCTGCCAAGTGGTGGCCCAGATGACCTCAGACTGGAAAGGTCCTGAGGTCCACTGTGGCCCTGGGGCAGGACCTCAGAGCAGGTCCCTGAGAGACCTAGTGCCCCTCCCCCAGACTCACTGTCCACCTGGGAGACTAGCACTTTGCATACTAAAGGTGAAGCTCGCAGTGTAGGACACCTCTCCTGGGCCCTGGGCCCTTGCCCTGCCACCTGCCACCTCACAGCACCTGCTCCTCAAGGCCTCCCTCCTGGGGTTCAGATGTCCTTGTCCCACCTTCGTCCTGTTGCTAAAAGATGTGCCCTCCATCAGGCCCGCCTTCCCGCCTCCCTTGGTGGGCTCTGTCCCCTGCCCCCTCTGAGCTCCATTCTGTGCCCAGTGGCCTCTGGGGACCTGGGGGCTCCAGTGCCTCCTCACCAGCCAGGCTGTATCTGGGGCATGGGAGCAACCCCCGGGCGGGCTGGGCCTCCTGCGGGAAGAGGCCAGTCTAGAGGCTGCCTGCTCAGGACCCGCCACCTCCCGAGCAGCCCTGTCCCCCCACCTGCCTGCACGGTCTTCTTAACCAGGAAGCCGCCTTCCCCGGGACACCCATCCTTAGCTCTCGTCCCTGGGAGTTCAGAAGCCACTGGAGCCCGCCTCTTGGTCCAGGGAGGAGGGTGACGCAGCTTGTCCTGACCGCCCCTCACCTGCAGGTGTACATGAACGCCGTGTGGCACGGCTGGGCCATCCCCATGTTCCTGTTCCTGGCAATCTTGAGGTTGTCCCTCAACTACCTCATCGCCAGGTAGGTGCACGGGGTGGGTGTGTGGCATGTGCCAGGTGCCTGCCTCAGGCTGTGACCTGAGTGCGTCACGCTGGCCTTCAGGGATGGCCCTCTGACGGCCACCCTCCTGGGCTTTCTGGACAGCCACCGCAGGGTCCCCACCTCCCTCCCGTCAGGCTGCGCATCTGGCAGGAGCTTCTCCCTGCCTGGGGTGGGTTGGTGGAGTCCTGGGGTCATGCCCCGCACGGCTCCTCATGGCCGTCTGTGGGGACAGGAGTGCTGGGAGGGCCTGCGGTTCACAGTGAAGTGTGTGGCGTGCACGTGGCCGTCCTGCTGGCCTCCGACGCCAGCCATCAGCTTCCTCAGTGTGAGGCCGGGCCTTGTTCACACTGTCCTCTCCTGTGACATCCTCGCTTTGGGGAGAGGCTGTGGGCGGGGCTTGGGGTGGGCGGGGCTTGGAGGGCACCTTGAGGCCCACCCTCGTCCCCTCGCTCTGCGTCATGGGGCAGACCTGTCCCCTTCTTGCCCCAGGAGTGAAACTCGTCTCTGGCCAGTGGGGAGAGGGGCCTGTCAGAAGGGGTTAGTCAGCAGTGTGCCCGTCCTCTTCGTCTGACTTCAGTTAGTTCACTGTTTTCTGGAGAAAAGGAAACCTTGACATCCTCTCAATGGAGCCCGGCCCCCAGTTGAGGCCCACTGGCTCGGCAGGTGCCCGTCTGCTCCAGTCAATCACATGTCACCCTCCATGCCCCGCTGGCTGCTGTTAAATCCGCCCCGCAGACAGCCAGTCAGGGTGGCCAGCATGGAGGGCAGAGGCTCAGGGCTGGCAGTTCAAGGTTGTCCCCTGACTCCGCCACTTGCAGGTGACACATTTTAAAGCTTGTGGTGGCTTCTGTTTGCCAGGGGCTGGAGGATACAATGGAGCATTGTGCCAGAAGTGTCTGAAGCCGTGGTGAGTCCCGGTGGGCAAAGGGCCTCCATCTCTGCACTGGGCCAGCCCCAGACCCTGCGGGCCCTGTGTGTGTGGGGAGGTCACAGATGATCCTGCTGTGGTGGTGGTGGTGAGGGGAGGCCAGCGCCCAGCCCGAGCCCTGGGAAGCCACCCGCTCTGACCCAGCTGGGCCAGACTTTCACTGGGAGTGATGTGGTGGTGGGGGGGAGTGAGCTGGCTGTTGCAGCCCCCAGACCCTGTGGGTGGGAAGGTGGACAGGAGTGAGGTAAGGAGACCTGTCCCCGTCCAGAACTCAGCTCCGGACACTGCCGGCTGTGTCAACGGCCCTGGCAGCAGGCCCACCCACGCCCACTGCAGTGCAGCAGCAGGGAGAGCCCGAGTGGCCCGAGAGCAGAGCCATGCTCAGGGGTCTGCTCCAGAGGGAGCCACCCGTGGGCCTCTTCGTGGGCCTGGCCAGTCTGTGAGCACCTCCAGTGCATGGAGCACAGGGTCACGAGGCGTCACAAGGCGGCGTGCCTGTTCTCCCAGCCCCAGGACCCCACAGGCCCTTGGGAGGGTCGTACTGGATTAATGGGAGACATGTGAGCTCTGACGAGGGGGGCAAGGCCAGGTTCCCATTTGCCTGGGTCTCGGTGTCCTGCCTGTCAGAGCGCCTGGGGCAGGTGGTTGCTGGAGACACCGCTGAGATGAGCTGTGAGAGGGAGGCCACTTCGCCCTGCCACAGCGGGGCACTCCGCCCACTCCGCCCACACCCCTCGGACACCCGGTGAGGCACACCGTGCAAAGGGAGCTTCCACCAGCAGCCAGTGGGGTGTCCTCCTGCTGGGGCCTTGCTGGGCCCCAGGGATGCCCCATCCCCTTTGGCTATATAGGGACAGCGGAGGGACCTGCAGGTGCTGGGCTGGGAGTTTTTCTGAGCCGTCGAACCTTGGGGCTAAGTTCACTTCCCCCTCTGCCTGAAGGAACCTCCAAAGGAAGACCTGACTGTGTCCGAGAAGTTCCAGCTGGTGCTCGATGTGGCCCAGAAGGCCCAGGTGAGTGCCCAGGCGGGGCTGGAGTTGGGTCCTGGCTTGTCTGCTCCAGCTGCCGAACTGCCCATCTCATGTGGCTCTTCCCAGTCTCTGCCGGGGCCTGGCATGTGGAGGGAGCCCTCACAGTGGCTGGGGTTGTGCTCCCAGGAGGCAGGACACGGCTGCCCTCATGTCCTTGTGGGCACACTCATCTTTGATTAGACCAGATTCCCCAGACCTGGGCATGGCTGGGCAGGACCAGGGCCATGCGTCTCGGGGCCCTCTGGGCATCTCAGTGTGACTGATGGGAACGGGGGTCTATAGTCATCACCATTTCTTCTTCACACAGAATCTCTTTGGCAAGATGGCTGACATCCTGGAAAAGATCAAGAAGTAAGTTGCCTCCGGCAGTGACAGTGACAGTAGCACCCCTGCCTGCCCCACCTGACCCCTGTCTCCCTTGCAGCTTGTTCATGTGGGTCCAGCCCGAGATCACACAGAAGCTGTACATCGCGCTGTGGGCCGCCTTCCTGGCCTCCTGCTTCTTCCCCTACCGCCTGGTGGGGCTGGCCGTGGGTAAGGAGGTGCCTCCTGGGCCTGAGCAGCGCCCGGGCTGGTGGGAATGCCACTTGGGGGGACCTCAGGTCCAAGCGTCTGCCCGTGTCTCCATGCCTCCAAGAGCGAGGCTGGCCTTGAAGTCACGTTGGCATTCCTTCCCCTTTTTGTCAAAAAATGTTTAATTTGGGGAAAGCAAGGCCTGTCCGGAGTCCCGAGGCAGAGGAGGGTCTCTTAGTCAAGATGTCCTCTGCTCGTCAGGGGCCTGCTTCCTGCTGTGCTGGCCCCCTGGGCACCAGCTGGGGAGCCCCAGAGCCCATGGGAGGTGCAGTGAGCCAGGTAGTGGCTGATGAGATCTGTGACATGGTGTGAAGCCATGGCCACATCTACCTGGAACGCTGGTGTTCTGAGTTGGTGTCCGTGGTGTGGGGAGGCGGGTGTAGCTTGGCGGCCACCTCTGCAGCCCACCCCACCCTCCTTTTCTGTCTTTCCCTCGTTATCGATAATCGGCATGAGATGGGGCCAGGACCCCGCACACAGGAGAGACCCACAGGCCAGGGCCGGTGGGTCTCACCTTGAGTCACGAGAGCAGGGAGGATCGGGGGAGAAGGTAGAGCTGGGAGCTTGGACCTTGGCCCCCACATGCTTGAAAAGCTGGGCGGCCACTGAGAAAAGCAGCCAGGTGGACTGGCTGTGCTCACTCACAACTGACGCTCTCCTCGGTGCTTTGCCGGACGGGATGGTCACCAGGAGGGACGCCTGTCATGGAGGCGTGGGTCTGGTTCTCCTGCCAGCAGCAGCCGCAGGGCAACTCACAGGAGCTCTGCAGGACCCAGTCCACCCCTGTGACTCCCGGGTGGTGGGCGTGTCCTTCCTACCCAGAGTGTCTGGCTCATTCCCGTGCTGTCACTCTGCTTGTTTCTTTCATAGCATCTGTCACGGCCTATAATGGTCTGGACACTTTATTAACTTATTCATTAGCTCCCCAGACTACAGCCTGGGCAGGAGTGGGTGTGGCTTATGGTGGGAGGGGTGTGGCCTGTGGTGGGAGAGCGTGACCTCTGGTGAGAGGGTGTGGCCTGTGGTGAAGGGTGTGGCCTATGGTGGAGGGTGTGATCTGTGATGGGGGTGGGGCCTGTGGTGGAGGGTGGGGCCTGTGATGGGGGTGGGGCCTGTGGTAAGGGTGTGATCTGTGATGGGGGTGGGGCCTGTGGTGGAGGGTGGGGCCTGAGGTGGAGGGTGGGGCCTGCAGTAGAAGGTATGATCTGTGATGGGGGTGTGGCCTATGGTGGAGGGTGGGGCCTGTGGTGGAGGGTGGGGCCTGCAGTAGAGGGTATGATCTGTGATGGGGGTGTGGCCTATGGTGGAGGGTGGGGCCTGTGGTGGAGGGTGGGGCCTGTGGTGGGGTGGGGCCTGTGGTAAGGGTGTGATTTGTGATGGGGGTGGGGCCTGTGGTGGAGGGTGGGGCCTGTGGTAGAGGGTGTGATCTGTGATGGGGTGGGGCCTGTGGTGGAGGGTGGGGCCTGTGGTGGAGGGTGGGGCCTGTGGTAGAGGGTGTGTCTGTGATGGGTGTGGCCTGGGGTGGGGCTGTGGCTGTTGTGGGTGTGGTCTGTGATGATATGGTCTATGGTGGAAGGGTATGTGGAGAGAGGGCTGGCCTGGGCAGGAGTAGCCCCAGTACTGGCAGTGGGCCATGGGTCCTGGCTAGTACCCACTGGGAAGGCAGAGCTAGGGGTTAGCAAGCAGTGGGTGAGCCTGGGGAGGGAGACAGGACAGGGAGCTGAGGACTTTCTCTTTCCTGCTGGGTGGGTGACAGTGCCCACATCCAGTGCCACAGCAAACTGGGGGTGGGGGCAGAGTAGCCCTTTGATTCTGGGATGGGAAGGTGTACAGAGTATGGTCATCTGGCCATAGGTCGGAGTGCGCAGGACACAGTCCCCCTGAGGTTTTGGACCCCAGGGTGGACGAGTCTTCAGGAGAATGAGGTTGGGGGCTATAAGAGCTATAAGGGGTGAACTGTGCTGGGCTGGGCTGGGCTGGGTTGGGTTGAACTGGGCTGGGCTGGGTTGCACTGGACTCAGGGAGCAGGCTGGGTCTGGCAGGGGTGGGAATAGGCAGGAGTGAGACTGGCAGTGGCCTGTAGGGAAGTGGGCCAGTGTGGGAAGCCACACTGAGGCTGTTGGGAAGCCGGGGAGGGCATGTGAGTAGAGGGTGCTTAGGGTGTGTGGGACAGTCAGAGCCCCCAGAGTCCAGCTCCAGCAGTTGACGGCTGAGCCTGGGGCAGTCTGGCTGGGAAGGTGTCCCTGCGTTCCTGGGTAGGAGGTGCCTTGAACTCCCAGCCCAGGACCTCCACAGAACAGCAAGGAAGAAGGATGGCCCTGCTCAGACAGGGAAGGGGTGAGGGCCACCCCAGCTTGCGGTCATGGTTCTGAGGCTGCTGGGGCACCCAGCACCTGGGCCACTCAGCTCCATTCCTCCTGGAGACTACCCTCTCCTCCCTGGTCCCGTGGGCATTGGGCCCTCC
Organism: Glaucomys volans; assembly: GCA_020662805.1. Classification (NCBI taxonomy): domain Eukaryota; kingdom Metazoa; phylum Chordata; class Mammalia; order Rodentia; family Sciuridae; genus Glaucomys; species Glaucomys volans. The sequence continues at coordinate 325,601 of JAJEJO010002626.1, forward strand.
CAGCACAAGGCCTGTCCACAGTGAGGAGGTGGGGGCTGGCTGCGGGTGACGGCCATGCAGCCCGGGGCCTCACTGTCCGTGGCCACCAGCCCCTTCTGCTGTGCCCTGCCTGGCTATACTGCCCTCCTCAGAGCTCCAGGCAGCTCAGCCAGGCAGGGGCCTGCACTGTCGTCTGGGATGGGCAGGGTCGCAGGGCGCTGGGTGACGCGGACCCCTTCCGCCCTCAGGGCTCTATGCCGGCATCAAGTTCTTCCTCATCGATTTCATCTTCAAGCGCTGCCCCAGACTGCGAGCCAAGTACGACACGCCCTACATTGTCTGGCGGAGCCTCCCCACAGACCCCCAGCTCAAGGAGCGGGCCAGTGCCACCGTGTCGCGGAGGGTGAGTCCACCCTGCTGGGACAGCACCAGTGGGCCCACAGAGCCTTCCAGACAGGCCTCAGCTTGATTGGCTGCTGCTCTTAGCCAGATCTTACAGGCCCACGAGACAGTGACCAAAGCGTCACGAGGTTTTCCTCTACCGCTCAGTCCTCCTGTTTCCGTGGCCCGTCTGTCCCTCTCTGCTCCTGTGGGGCCAGTAGCCCCCCATGAGGACCTTCCCTCAGAGGTGTTCTGGGAGCTGGGTCTCCTGAGCCAGGCCCAGGGCATTGGCCATGCCTGCTGCAGCCCAGGGCCTAGGGACAAGGGGCCTTGGGGGTGACCACTGTCCCTGCTGTGAGACTCAGATATGGAGGTCAAGCAGCCCTGAGCAGAGCCCATCTCTAGCTGGCAGGCTGGTGGTTGGGCTCAGGGTCCTGAGCTGGGACGTGGAGGACGGGTGAGCCCAGGTGCCTCTCTGGGGTCTCAGATGGGTGGGGAGGGTCTGCTGGGCAGGACTCCCAGCGAGGTCCAGGAGGGCTTGCTGAGGGGCCACCTGCAGCACTCTGAGGAGAGGGTAGTCCACGACGCGCTGATGCCTCTTTCTGGGCAGCAGGTTTTGGTTGGGGTGGGTTGTGCTCCCAGGTTCCAGAGCAGCGAAGCTGCCTGGCACTCTGAGCTCAGCCCAGGGCGGCCTGGCCAGCCTGATGGCCGTGTCCTGCATGTAGGGTGCTCCAGGAGCACAGAGGCAGGAAACCTGGCCCCTTGGGACAAGATGAGGACCCATCTTGGCTCTGGGATGGCTGGGACGGGGTCTTCCAGGGGCTCAGGACTGCTCAGTGCTGCCACTCGGGAGAGATGGAAGGGAACATGGGTGGGGGCGCCCTGGATAGAGCCCGGGCCCCGTGTCCGGCGGCCCTTTGTGCTCAGCTGTGCTCCATGTGTTTATGACCGTGTGCCACAGGCACTGTTTTCTTTTGTGACAGTCACATGTGGCTGCTGTCTCCTTTCTGGCGGCTGTCAGGGCGTGACAGGAGAGGTGTCCCTGTGGAAGCCCCCTGACCTGCTGGGATCTGATGCTGTGTCTAATTTTCTTAAGTTGCTGTCGGAGGCCAGACTTGATTTCTGGAATGTGGAGTTTGGCTGCCTCTGTGCGAACACCTGGCAGACAGCTGTGTCCTTGGGCTGTGTGTCCAGGCTTGGCCTCGGTGCTGTGGGCTGGGGAAGGTCGTGGGGTGTCACCAGGGGAGGAGTGGAGTCTGTGTGGCACAGGACTGGCTCCACAGGGGCCGTAGGGGCTGCGGGCAGAGCCTCCTCGCTGGTCACTTTGCAGCTGGGTGCAGGCAAGGAAAGCCCGTGTGCGGCCACCAGCCGGGCTGGCTGCCTCTGCCCGAGCCTGACCAGGCCCTGTGCGCTGTTGGCAGCTGCAGACGGCCTCGTCGCGCAGCTACGTCTCCAGCACGCCGGCCGGCCTGAGCAAAGAGGAGGACGCTGGGCGCCTCCACGGCACCAAGAAGGGCAATTTCCACGAAATCTTCAATCTGACTGAAAACGAGCGTCCACTGGCGGGTACGTGCTCGAGGAGTCCCTGGCCCAGCCAGGCACAGGTGCGAGTGGGAGGCCGGTGAGGCTTAATGGAAGCGCAAGGGCGGGAGGGCAGGAGCCGGGGTCTCGTGAGCATGTCGCGGGCAGCAGGGGTGGCGTGCCCCTGAGAGGCAACCTCTGCCACCCACATGCTCAGCATGGAAAGCCAAGGGGACATGTGGTCCCAGGCAGGGGCTTGGCTCTGCCCATGGCCGCTGGAGCCCATGGCAGCGTGGGGGTGCCCAGGGGACGAGCCGTAAAGCTGGGGTGTGTCCTGTCTCTGGCGCCCCGTGGGGTCTGCTGTCTGCAGCAGCGTGGGTTGCGTTCGGCTTCTTGGCTTTGCTGTCAGCCTGGCCGCTTGTGCCGAAAGTGGGGTTCCCCACTCACAGATGCCCCTCCTTCCTGCCCGTCCACCCTCCTCTCCCTGTGGACTTTCTCTGGTGCTGGGGATGGAACCCAGGCCTCCAGGTGGCAAGGGGCCCCGGCTCACGCTGAGCCTCTGGTGGTCTCTGAGGGACTGTTTCTGGGTGGCTCACTGCAGTTGGGTGGCAGGGTCCCATCAGAGGACTGCGTGCAGCGGGCAGAGGTCTCAGGTGACTTTCTCCGTCAGTGTGTGAGAATGGCTGGCGCTGCTGCCTGATAAACAGGGACCGGAAGATGCCCACGGACTACATCAGGAACGGCGTGCTGTACGTGACGGAGAAGTGAGTGAGCGTGGGCCCTGGTCCCTCGACCGCTGCAGGCGGGGCAGGACCTCTGAGTGTGTGTGTGGGGGGGGTAGACAAGGTCCCAGGGCAGCCCAGCCTCGCTGTGCTGCTCCGCCTGGGCCTGGGCTCCTGGGGACCGGCACTGCCCGCACACCAGGCCCACGTGCTCAGCCTCAGCCGGATGCTCTCGCCAGGGCCAGGCTGCTCAGGGTGGCGAGGGGCCGCCTCCCGGGCAGGGCCTGTGCGGTGCCCTGCTGAGCCGAGGTCTGCACACAGCAGGCACGGGCAGCTTTGCCTCTTCCCTGCCAGGCAGGACTGCCAGCTCGTCCTGGCTGTGTGTCGGCCCCTTGCAGGGGAGGAGGGAGTGCAGGGATCCAGTGTCACCTTGTCCCCACACCTGCAGCAGCAGCCAGGGCTCTGAGCCCTCTCCAGTCCCTGCTGAAGGGTCGGAGCCCCCGGCCCTCGCCGGGATCCGGGGAGGGCGTCTCGGTTGAGCACAGAGCCCGGGCTTCCAGTTCTGCAATCGGCGCGGTTTGCTGGGCTGTGGCAGCAGCAGCCAGGGACGCCCACAGCACCAGCCCCAGTCCGGGTGTAAACGGTGCCTCTCGGTCCCCCCGTTTAGTTACCTGTGCTTCGAAAGCTCCAAATCTGGGTCTTCAAAGAGGAACAAGGTCATCAAGCTGGTGGACATCACGGACATCCAGAAGGTGGGTGTGTGCCTGCCCCCTGCATTTCTGTCTTCTCCTTCCAGTTTTAGGAACAAAATATCTCCAGGGCCACACAACTGGTGGGTTTTGCTGTGTCGGCTCACAGCACTGGGGAGATAGATGGCTGTGGGACTTCTCGGCCCTGTCGGCAGACCTGTTGGGGGCGGACCCAGGTAGTCTGCTGCGCGGGGTCCCCTCCTTCCCTCCGCTGGCTGGGCCTGGGACAGCCCGTGGCTGTTGTGGTCACCTCCTCTCCAGCGCACAGTGGGGTCAGGCCCCAGGAGTCAGGCCTGGGACCTGTCCCCCATGCGCAGGGTCCTTAGGATCTGCCCTCTGGGACTGTGGACACACCATAACAGGCCTGGCTTCTCGGTCAGAGTGAGGAGGCCTCCCGGGTCCAGGTCCTCTTGTGGCTGGGACAGCTGTGCCTGTGGAGGGCCAGCACGGCCCACCCCAGACGAGGCTCCTAACCATGCCCGCCCTGTGTCCTCTCAGTACAAGGTCCTGTCCGTCCTCCCGGGCTCAGGCATGGGGATTGCTGTGTCAACGCCATCGACTCAGAAGGTAAGTGCCAGGCAGCGGTGGCACTGGGGTGTGGCTGGGGCTTGGCCAGGCACCCTGGGACTACCCAGAGTTGTGGACCAGCTGTGGCTTCAGCGAGCACCCCCGCTTGATGGCAGGCCCTGCCGTGTGGAGTTTGGGCCCAGCAGTCTCAGCCCCTGGTGGGGGTCCGAGTCAGGGACCTGGGGGTGAGGCCCGCAGACGCCGCCAGGGCGTTCAGGGAGGCTGGGGCTGGAGCCTTCGGGCAGGAGGACAGTTTGCCCTCTGCTCCCACCCCGTGTGGCCCTGGCCCCAGCCTGGCAGCTCAGCGTGGCACCTTGCTCATGGTGCGTCCTCCGCCAGCCGCTGGTGTTCGGGGCCATGGTGCACAGGGACGAGGCCTTTGAGACCATCTTCAGCCAGTACGTGAAGATCACCTCGGCAGCAGCCTCCGGGGGCGACAGCTAGTACTGACCCTCAACGTCGCGGGGACCTTCACGGTGGTGGTCATGGGGCAGACTTATGTCCCCACACTTCCTCAACCTGCGGTTGCTGTGGCCTTGGTCGTGAGGGGCTGCAGCTCATGAGGACAGCACTGGACGCCCTGCAGGGCACACAGGGCACCTCAGTGGATACCTGTGGACACAGGCGGGCAGAGGATCCTCAGGCTTATTGAAAGGATGGCGGAAAGGACCCTGGCCACCCCAGCCACCAGACACAGCTCCTCATCCACCCTGGCCTGGCGGGGACCTGGCCCCAGCCACCCAAGTCCCAGTCTCCAGAAGCCAGAGGCCTCCCCCATAGCTGGGCACATGGCGGCCCCTCCTGCTGGGTTAGGAGGTGTCACTGAGGGCGCAGAGGTCCCCTACCCAGTGCCCTGGTCCTGGAGTGCAAGGCTGGGGTGGGGCCTCGCTCACCATGCTCGTCCCCTGCCCAGCGTGGCCCGCGGCCACCTGAGGGGGTGGGGCGTGGGCGAAGGCATGCCCTTCCTCACTTTGCTCCCTGGGGAAGCCTCGGAGGACACTGCCCGGCTCTGAGTCTTGGCTGGTCAGGTGAAGGTCAGCCAACGCCTGGTGAGGGCTCAGCCTCCATCCACAGCCACAGGGTCAGTGGGGTGGAGTCGGGGCAGCCAGAGCTTCCTGGCCCAGGGAGGCCAGGCTGTGACCCTGCCCTCGCGCTGTCGGGGGGAGTCCGAAGCCGAGGCCCAGACGCCTGACAGTATTTCTCTTCCGATGAGCCCACCAAGCTCTCCTGTGGGCACAGACACTCCCAGTGCCCACCTGCCCCCAGGCAGCAAGTGCTGGCTTGGAGGGAAGATGTGTGCCTGGGACCCCGTGGCTGTAGGGGAGGCCGGGGGAGCCCCTTGCGGGTGACGTCGTCCTGGGACGTCTGTTTGGTTTGAAGTGAGACGCCGTGTGGGGTCCTGGGAGAGGCTGGGCCTCCCAGGAAGGGAGCGTCCCGTCTGCACGCTGTCCAGGAGGCACTGCACCTCCCTCAGTCTGTCCTGAGTCCTTCGGGTGTCACTGAGATTGTTGTTTTTTGAAGAAACAGAAGATTATATTTTTTACAGAGAGCAAGCTGTTTTCCTTATTTTTGTATCGTTTTTCAGATGTGATTTTTACCTTTGCCCTGACCCTCATTTGCTGGTTTGGGTGAGACCTGGAGGCGTGGACTCGTGGCGCCCCCCAGGGGCTGCCGGGTCACACCCTGGTGCGTGGGCTGAGCACACCGACCAGCCAGGTCAAGCACACATCCCACCTAGAGGTGGAGGCTGCCCACCCTGGGCAGCATGGGTGCCAGCTGCCAGATGGCCCTGCTCAACAGCCCCCCTCGATGAAGGCCGAGCCCGCCTGGGCTGGGCTTCGGCCCCTGCAGCGATGGCGCTCTCCTGTGCATGGGGGACCCAAGGTGCCTAAGGTGCAGTGGCCCCGGCCTGTCCCCAGGGATGGCTGTGAGGTAGCACCTCTGGGTGGTGGTTAGACCTCTCTGGGCCTTGGCAGTGCCCCAGGCTAGGTCCTGGGGACTGGGGTCAGTAAGTCCTCCTTGTAGGCTCACTGGGGTGCACTCCCCAAGCACAGGGGGCAGGGTCCCTGAGTGGGGGGCCCCTTAGCAGAGCGAGTGGGTTAGTTGGAGTCCCTTTCCCAGAGAAAGGGAGATGCAGACTGACCCGGGGAGGGCGGGCCTGAGGCCTGTCGGGGAGCCGAGGCCCTGTAGTCACTGGCTGGCCAGCAGGTGTCCGTGGAGGCTGTGGGGGGCTGGCCGGTGGCCCGCGAGGCTCTGGGCTCCCTGTTGGAGAGACCAACAGGGTTTCACTGAAGTGCATAAATCTGGGCAGATATTTAATTTCTGTGACTAATCACTGAACTAGAATGAATGTTAAATTTTGTATGTCCGGAGCTTGAGTCTATTTTGGATCTGTAAATAATCATTACCGGTGTAACTTTTGTTCTACAAAAGGATTGTACTGTATGAAGAACTGATGAAAAAAATCCATCACATTTTTTTAAAAAAACAAAACTTGTTTAAACAGAAAGTCTTGTATAAATTATAATTTTTATTTAAATAAATTAAAATGCTTTGTGCTAAGGCTTGGCGTCCTAGCTCTCTTGGCCGGGCATGTGGCCCTCCATTGCTCCCTGGGCCCTGCAGCCACCTGTGCCCCCGGCTTGGGCACGGGGCTGCTGGTGAGGGAAGGCCTCAGGGAGAGACAGGTGGGTAGCCAGTTGTGCTGGGCTGTGGGCATCAGGAGGCAGGCCCAGGTCTCAGAAGATGGAGGCCAGAGAGCAGGGGACAGCTGTCAGGAGGGCACCAACGGTCAGCTCTGGGTGGGTGGGGGCCGAGACCAGGCAGTGCCTTGGGATTGGGGTATAGGCCCTGGCTCCACCCAGCTTCCATGTCCTGGGGGTCCTGGGCAGAAGGGTCCCAGGTGACACTGACTTGGTTGATTGAGACACTGATATTGATGGAGGGGCACAGGAACTCACCTGGCTTCTAAAACCACTGAGTCAAGCAGGGACCCATGTGGGCCCCCCACCCTGGCCCACAGGTGCCAAGGAGTGGAGGCCCACCAACCCCCAGGGAAGGGCAAGAGCTGGTGGACCTGGGCAGTGTGGGCACAGGTCAGGTGCCCACGCCCCACTCCCCATCTCAATGGGTGCATTGTCGTGAAGATACTCTGCTTTGAAAAGAAATTTGTAAAAGAAAGAAAACGCCAAATTCTGCCCAAAGTAACTTTATTTTTGTCTTCTCAAATGTATTGGATCAAATATGCCATTTCCTAACCTTGGAACCAGCAAGGTTAGGCAGAAAAGCAGCCCTCTCCTCCCGCAGTTCCCAGCCCTAGGAGCCGTGCGAGGGGTGACGTGGCACAGACCACCCTCTTCTCTGAGTCCAGGTCAAGGTCGCTGAGAGGCCTCCTGCGGTCAAAGCCCATGGTGGGAATGGCAGAGGTGCCCGTCCTGGGCAGTCTGGGGCTTCAGGGCGTCTGCCGCAGGAATCCGCCTCCTCAGGACCCTCCACTGAGCCCTTCTGGACGCACAGAGGGAAGGAGGAGTGGGGGCGTCGCCCCAGGTGGGACCTCCCGGAGCAGCCTGGCCTGCAGGCACCCCCAGCCCACCCAGCTGCTGGGCACAGCGGCCACCGCCCTCTCAGAGAGCTGCCACTCGGACACAGACACGAACAACACCGTCTGCCCAGTCACACCCACTGCCACTCAGCCTTCTCGTGCGGTCCCAGCCCACAGCTGCCTTTGCCGACAGCCCATTAACGAAAAGCCAGGGTAAAAGCCACCCCCGGCCTGGGTGGGACTGAATGGCAAAGCAGGGTCTCATGTTTGCCTCAGAGTATGAATCAATGCCCAAATCCCCAAAATAGATGCTCTGCCAACTGCTGCAGGGGCCTGGGGACCTGTGGAAGAGCCACCCACAGACCAGCAACACCTGGTCTCCTGACAGCCAGCGCCTTCCTTCCAGGCCAGAGGCCGGGCCGCACACCCGCAGCTCACCCTCATCACCCGGCAAGGGCGCGGCCAGGAGCCCAACGCGGAGCCTGCAGGAGGCCCCCCGGTCCCCGGCTCCAGGAGCTCAGCAGGAAGCAGCCATCGCTCGCCACTGGAGGACACAGCAGAGACACCACTGATGCTCTTCTGACCGGGAGGACACAGCTTTGAGTCAACACCCAGAGGGCGCGAGGGCCTCCGGGCCTGCGTGGGTGAGCCTGCTGCAGGCCAGAGCACGTCCCTGGGGAGCGCCAGCTGCTTCCCGCTCCCCAGAGAGCCCAGCGGTGCTGAGGGCGTGTCCACACATGCCACAGGCGTGAGGCCTGGTACAAAAAGCCCTCGCCCATGCCAGAGTGCCACCTCCCAGCCACCACGGGGCGTGCGCATGCGCTCCACAGCTGCCTGCTGGACCATCGCCCAAGGACAGTTGGGGGCAGCAGGCAGGGTGGTTTGCAAGGTCAGACGTGGCCCTCAGGGCCTCCTGACGCCCCACCGCGTGGCAAGCGTCACAGAGCAAGGCCCTGACCACGGGGAAGAGGGACGTAAAACGAAGGCAAAGAGAAACGTCTACTTTCCAAACCCGCTCACACAGACAGTTCCAGAAGAAATCCTGCAAAGCCGATCGGAGTGACCCAGTGGCTGCCCTGCGTCCAGAAGGTGGGCCTGATTCCTGGAAGGTTCTCACGTCCCTAAGTTACTGCACTGGAGCTGCTAGGGGCTGACCTCGGGTCTGCACATCCAGGACCTCTGAGCGGGCCCACGTCAGCAGGTGCCACTCACTGGCTGAGCTCGGTTGGGTGCAGTGCCACTTAGCTCCCGGGGACTTACACGCCAGGTGTGTATGCAAAATTGTTGACAAAAGTATTTTTTCTAAAATGAAGATCCAACTATCAAAAATAAATTTCTAAATGCAAATGTAAATATCAACATAATTGGTCTGTGGTCATTTTCTTAAATAATCTTCCCGAGTGAAGGCGGACGCGGGCACTCCTCAGCCGCAGGGCTCCTGCGGAGGAAGGTCTTCAATTCCTCTTGCAAAGAGCTGAATCAGCTGGCAGTGGACTCTGCAGAGACAAAGGGCCACACTGGGACTCCTGTGTGTCCCCTAGCTGGACAGGGCAGGGGGAGTTCACCATGCACACGACATCATTGTGGACTACCGAGTCCAGCCCTGTGTGCTGGCCACAGGGCGGTGGCCCTCTTGCTCTGTAGAGATGTTGATGGCCACGTGGAGGATCCGGGGCCCCAGCACTCCACTTCTGCAGTGGACACTCAAGCCAGTATTCACAATCCTTCCATCTCCCTAACTTGTCAACTGAGTTAGCGGAAGCCAGTCCCTGCGTGCACGGCTGGCTGGTGTGGAGGGTTCCCTGGGTCCTCGCTGGCCCTGGGGCTCCTCAGGCAGGAGCTGGCTACCCACCAACTGCCACATGCACTGGAAGGAAATGGAGCCTGGGCCCAGGGCTCAGGGACATCTGGGGATGTCCTGTCACTTCCTTGTTTAGACAAGGGTGGTGAAGCCCTTGATCATGGAGCGGAACATCCCAGAGCTGGTGCGCCGCGGGTCCCCAGGGAGCCTGAGGCTGCTGGCCTCCACGCCCGAGCTTCCCCCGTGCTCCCGCCTTTGCCTGCAGCCTGTGCTCGTCCTGCCCCTCTGCCGCCTGCCCGTGCACGTGGCCACTCAGCTGGCCCTGAAGGACAGACATCTCCCTGTGGATTCAGGGCCCAGGACTTAAGCAGCACCCGCCAAGTCCGCCTCGTTTGTTTTTGAATTATTGAGCAGAAAAGAAAGAACTCCCGAGCAGAGGGCAGTGCCAGCGGGTGGTGGTGTCGCAGAGGAAGGGACAGAAGAGAGGGCGTCGAGGCCCTGAGAGGGCTCTGCCTCTGACCACACGAAGGAGGACTGGAGCCAACCCAGGCGCTCGGGGCATGGAGGCGGGGACACGCGGGGTGGCCTCCGCTCACCTGACCTCGATGGCGGCGCTCTGCAGAATCTCGCCGTCGCAGTTCCAGGAGCTCTGGGGGGCCGTGCGGCAGCAGGCGGGGCTGTCGCTGCAGATCTGCCCGAAGCCCTGCTTTCCCCCGTCCTTGAGGTCGCCGTCCTCCTCATCCAGGTGCTTCAAGGTGAACTGGAACTTCTTGGCGCGATGGACTTCAACAAAACTGAAGTCAAACTGCGGAGAGACGGTGGGGGGCGTCCTGCTCCGCACCCTCAGGCCCGCGGCCCTGCTCTCGGCCCGTCAGGCGGCCACTCTGAGCCACCCTTTCCTGAGGGTCTGACGACTTGGAGACAGCAACCAGGGACTGCCCCCGCCGCTGGTCAAGCAGCCTCCAATCGCAGCCCCCCCGAGACCAGCACTGCCAGCTCCGGGGGTCGGCCAGCAGAGCTTGGTGGGATCTTCTGTCCCCTTTTCAACAAGCGCTACTGAAAAGCCGTGTGGACTCCCACGGAACCACGCCTCACACACACGTAAGCCAAGTCAGAATTTCACTAAAACTAGAAGCCGTGACAAAAAAAATCCCAGTGCCCCCAGACCCAGGCCTTCCCTCCGCAGGTTGCAAAGGTGCCAGTGCCAGGCGGCCAGGCGGGGTCTGGACAGAGCCACCCAGGGCCTGGACTTGGAGGGCCCCGCGAGCCGGCACGGAAGGGCCGCTGTGGGAGCAGGAGTGTGCCGGACGCCTTCGCAGCTCCTGGCCTTTGTGCCCCGAGATCACACTTCCAAATGGAGTTTCACGAGGAGTGAGTGACAAGCTTAAAGCTGGTGACAAGTGAACCAAAACGTCTGTCCTTCCTTCCTAGGAATTACAGGACGGACCAGGACTGCCTTGGGTCCGCGCCCGCCTCGCGGTCGCATGCCCACCAGTCCACTGACCTGATCCTGTTGGTTGGTGTGCCTGAGGAGGAACCTCAGGAAGTTGAACCGGGAGCACTTCCGGATGAGGATGAGGTCGAAAGTCCCGTCTCCCAGGTGGGCGGCTGGGGACAGGCCTCTGGGGCTCCTGGGACAAGCACAGGACATGCTCGTGGCATTGATGGCCAGAAACTTCCCGCAGATGACCTGCCACGCCTCCACCTTCTCTGAAGCAGAAAGAACAGGGCAGGCGTCACGGGGCAGTGTGGCTCAGCGCAGCATGCCGCCTCCGCCCTCATCCTGGCCAGCATGGGCAGTTTCCCACACAGCCTCCGAAGAGCCAGTGACGTTCACATGGAACTGCCTACCCACCGCAGGAGGCTGCATCAAGTGCTGGACCCCGTCACCAGCGACCTGTGGACGGTCATCTAGAGCTCGGATCAGCAAACCACTGCCAAGACCAAAGTCCAGCCCGGCCCTGCTTTTGGCCTTTGAACTAGGAGTGGGTTCCACACATTTGAGTGGTTGAAAAAAGGCAAATAACAGTGACATGGGTCCTGATGGAAGAGCGGGGCAGCACTGGTGTGGCCCAGACACATGCAGCCGTGGCCTTCCAGGATGGCGCGCAGGCCACGCCCGAGCACACTGGGCAAGCAGGCCACCACCCAGCCACATGCCCAGCTGGAAACATGTTGCAGTAAGAATGCCAAATCAAAAGCTCAGCCACAAGTTCAGTGACTGTGACGAGGCCACCTGTCTGCAAGGTGGACACGGCCCTGCCGTGCCGGGACCTCGATGCTGATGACTGACTGGGAAGGACAGAGGTCCTGCCGGGCCCAGGCTGCAGTGCCGGCAGGATCTCTCCGCCTCCCTCAGCCTCAGTCTCTACCGAATGGCCCACCGAGTATTTTGTAGAGACGGCCAGTCTGATCAGCGAGTGCAAAGACTGGACAGAAGCTGCAGGCTAAGCAGGGCCCCCGGGGGGAGTCTGGGAGCCAAGGGACGGGAGCAGCAGGAAATGTGGAAGGAGACAGACAGACACGCGGACAGCAGAGTGTGGCTGCGTCTCCTCGTCGCAGCAGGAAGCCACATGCACTTCAAAGAAGCAGGTGATCAAAAGGGAAGGAACCACCCAAGACTCAGGGCAGCCCAGAAATGAGAGTGGCAAGGCCAGAAGCCAAAATGGAAAAGAGCGCCACGGAGTCAGAGGAGAATGGCCGCTGGGGAGCCGTGGCTGCCACGCTAGTGACTGGATGTGCAGCCAGAGAAACTTCTGGAAGGCAGTCTCACTGCCATTGTGAGAAAGGGCGACAAGAGTGGAGATGAGCCCAAGGCAGTGATGTGGCCCAGACTGCGTCCTAGCGGGACTCCTGGGGACACTTCACGACACTGAAAGCACAGGCAATAAAACGTGGGCCACGAAGGGCAGGGCAGTTCCCCAGCGTGAAAGGTGCGGAGCTGCGGGGGCTGCGGGTAGGCGCGTGCTCAGGACGCGGGGCCCTGGTTCAACCCCAGCAGCAAAGGAGAACACGCTGGCTCTCTGTCCTGCTTTGTCCAACAGGAAAAAGAAAGAAGAAGGCAGGCAGTGGTCTTGAACCAAGAAAACAATAATGACGATGATGATGATGACATGTTGTGACATGGAACCTCGGTGCCTGTAACGAGGCCCCGTGGCAGGCACAAGCTCAGTGTCTGCGTGCTCTGAGGCCCCGGGGAAGCTGCCAGCTGTGACCCAGGCCCAGGCGCTCCCCCGGCCCCGCCCAAGCAGCACGTCTGCTGGTCTCCAGAGCCTGCAGGGCCGCAGCACCAGTCAGAGGAGGACCAGCGCCCACGCGCCCCCGGCCTGCTGCTGCTGAAGCCAGAGAGGGACGGTGCACACCGGTCGGGGAGCAGAGGAAGGGGAGAGCGGGACAGAGGGAAGCGGCAGGACGGACGTCAGGGTGGGACTGACCAGAGTCTGGTGCGCGCTGCGCCTGCTCCTGCTCCAGCTGCTGCCGGCTCTGCCTGCACACGGGGCACCTAAAAGACAGTGTCGCCGCCTGGTCCGTCTCCAGGAGCAGAGGGCGGGGGGCTCGGCACACAGGACAGACCTCGATTCCCTTACGGAAGTTCAGTTTCCAGGCTTAACCAAAGCCCTTCCTCAGCGGACTAACTGGAACTCTCAAAATGAGATCTGCCTCTACAGTTCCACCCCTCAAGTTAGCGGGTGTCCTCCTCTCAGATCCGGACCATCGAGCCGAGCGCCGGCACCTGCGGCTACCTGAAGGCAGGTCTTGCTGGCCCGGCTCGAGCCCGAGGGAAGGGGGACGGTAGGATCCCACCGCAGAGGCTGAGAGCTCCTCTGCTCTCAGTCTAGACTCCGTCCCTACCAGGACGCAGCCATCGGCTGCGGTGTGCTTTTGGCCTGGTGCTGCTGGGGCCACAGGCCAGCCAGTGGGGCCATGTCAACCCTGGTGGGACTGAATTAGCAAGGCAGCAAATAAATATTCTGACTCAATGGCCTCGATCTCCTCACAGGCGAGGACATGGGACGGTCCTCAGCAAGGCAAGGACTCTGTGTCCTTCCGAGTGTCACCTATCTCCTGGCCTCCAGCAGCCAGAGGTGGCCAGGTGGACAGACGCTGTGCTGTCACTGACATGGCCACGCAGCCCGGGTGGCTGAGGCTCTGTTTCGGTCTGTACAGACATGGCCGGACGTGTTTGGGGGCACACTGGGCAACGGGGAAGGGCTGCTTGTTAACATGGGAATGTGTGGCTGGAGCAGAGTCCATGCACCCAAGGGAGGCCTGCCTCTCCCACCCTCTCCCCCATCTGGCCTCTTCTCTCATGGAGCTGCTTGGTCCGGCTGCTTGGCTGGCACCTGGGCTCTGGCTGTGGCTGCTCCCTGCCTTCTGAGGGGCTCAGGGGACTGGCCAGGGCTCTCAATCACAGGTGAGCTCCCATCCTGGGCAAGGTGTGTCAACAGGATCTCCGCCAGGGGTGGGGACGAGGCTGCTGGGTCATAGCTTCCATCAGACTGGCCTTGCTAGTCCCTCCCTGGGCCAGAGCCGCGCACTCCAGCTGGGGATCAGACAGCTGTCCTGGTGTCCCTCCTGGCCTGTGCTGCTCATCACCAGCCCCACAAGGGCCGGGAACCCCAGCAGGAGCAGACGACATGGGCAGGAGCCCTGGTCCTGCACCACAGGGGTGACCTCTCCTTGTCCTTACGGCCAGGTGCCCCAGGTGCGCAGTGCCAGGTGCGGCCGGGAGCCAGCTGTGCCCGAGCCCACAGAAACCAGTGTCCTCCTGTGTGTCCGCCTCCCACCAGGAACAAGCCCTGGACCAGGCTCCGCTTCATGTCCCGTGCAACAGAAAGACCCAGAAGTGTGCGTACCCTGCCCGGCAGGGCTTCTGGTCCCGAGGAGATCCCGTGGCGTGCTGCGCCGGGAGGAAGGACACCGTGCCTTCATAGCAGTGATGCGAGAGGAAGGTCTTCACACCTGGGGACAGAGCGGCCGAGACAGCATTGCAGGTCACTGTGACTGCGTCACAGCTTCAGACAGCCAGGGAGGAAGGGAGCTCCTGGAGGCTACCAAAGGGAGCCTGGGGACTCTGCCTCCACATCTGGGCACAGGACAGCAGAGGTCAGGCTGGGGCTCTTGCATGCTGGCAGAGCAGGGCCTTCTCCGTCACTGCCCCGCACGGCCTCAGTGGGGCCCCAGCCTCCCCACTTGGAAGTGGTCAGCAGTGCCCCCTCCCCCAGGGCTTGGCCCCTCCAGAGGCCCCCACACCTGTGGCAGCCCGGGAAGGCTCAGGACAAGGGCCGGGTGGCTCTACCTCCCAGGGGCAAACTGTGGGGTGCTGTGCATGGTGCTGCCCGAGGTCCTGGGCACACTGTGCTGGGGCAAAGCCACTGGAGCTGGCCTGGGAGAAAGCTGTCTCGGAAAGCAGGGGCAGGGCAGCAGGGAGAGGCATGGACACAGGGGGCCTGGCAGGGGCAGGCCGCGAGGGCTCAGGGCCGCTCTGCAAGCCCAAGGGGTCATCACACCTCCTTTTCTGCTGCTGAGCCCAGGACAGGCCTATGTGTCCAGTGTCCAACCCACGTTTGCTGTGGTGTGAAGCTGGCCTCGGGGGCCACCAGGGGGACCCACCTCCTCTGGCCCTCAACACACTGAGGCCTCCCAGCCTCCACACAGAGCCCAGGTCCCACCTCTCCATGAGCTCTCACCACAAGACGGCAGCACCCAGCCCCCTGGGGGTCCCAGTCCTGAGCCTCAGCAGCCTGGCCTTCTCCACAAGCACCCAGCCCCCTGGAGGGGGGGTCCTGAGCCTCAGCGGCCTGGCCTTCTCCACAGGCACCTGGCCCCCTGGGGGGTCCCAGTCCTGAGCCTCAGCAGCCTACCAACTCCAGCCCTTGCCACCTGGCAGGGCTGGGCTCAGGGAGCATCTGCTTTGTGGGAAGCAGCTCCCAAGGTGCCCCACTGGGGGCTTGTGCCTCCTCTTGCTGCCTGGTGGTGGCTCTGGCTTCTCTCCCCACTGCCAGTGGGCCCCTAGGTGTCCAGCACCCAGGGCCTTGAGGATACTGGCCTGTGGTGTGTACCTGGCACGTGTGACCCTCTCTGAGGCACAGGGTGCAGCAAGACTCCTGCAGGGGCCGTGGGGACGGTGCCTACTGTAGCAGCCACCTCCAGGGCGGCCTCCTGGAGCCTTGGTGTCCCCATGTCCCCACACTAACCCTCCAGGTGTGGGATGGCTCCTGCCTGCTCAGCCTCACCTGCTCTACCTCCCCTGGGTCTGCCAGATGACAGGACTTGGACGTCACAGCCACTGAACGCAAAACCACTTACTCCAGACTGGTGGGGCTCAGGCGGTGCCATGGTGTGGGGTGTGAGACCAGGAGGCGTCTGGTCTGAGGGTGAGGGTCCGGCACAGAGCCAGCCTGGCGGGCAGGGTGTGCTGCTACCCCAGGACTCGGCAACCAAATGCGTTTGTGGGAGCTGAGGGCACTGTGCCCAAGGGTGGGCCGCCCGCCACAGGAGGAGGGCCACCCCCACATGCAGGACCCTGCCCCTGCGGCTGCCGTGCTGAGTGACCTCTGCGTCTCTCGGGGGGTCCACCGATTTCCGTATGCTGGGCCCAGGAGCAGGGCAAGCGCAGGCCCCACTGCTTCCAGCCACCGAAGCAACACCCAAGGCCCCTGTCTGCAAGGGCCGCCCAGTCAGGGCCCGGGACTGATGGGTCCTGTCGGCAACACGGTGGCACTCCACCCACTGCCCGCACCCCGAGTCACCTGAGAAGTCGTATCTGACGGGCCCCATCCAGCGCTTCTTCTCACTTTCCTCGATCAGGTCCCCGTAGAAGCCGTAGCCTAGCAGGGACACCGAGTACCGCAGCAGCATGTTGTTGTGGTGCACTGAGGACACGTCCACGGACAGCGAGTCCCCTGCAGGACAGTGCAGGTGTGGTCAGCCAGTGACCAGCCTGACTGCCCTCAGAGGAGGAACCTGACCAGCGTAGGGTCCCTCTTTTGAGTCCCTGTTTTTGATTCAAATGACTCTGGTCTCAAATTTCCTAGGAAGTTATTCTTGGGGACAGGATAAGCAGGTACCCACGAAGCTCCTCGATGTCATTACCCACAAGGTGGAGGGTTTGAGCCTGAAGGGAAGGTAAACCGCAGAGAAATATGAGGTCCCGAGTGGCTATTCTAGAACACAAGGTCTCTGACTCCAGGTCAGACGGTCGCTGTGAAGGGCCTCCAGAGGCTGCACCACCCTCCTGTCCCTGCCAGGGGCTGGACGGGCGCTGGGCACCTGTCACCTGAAGGAGAGAATCACCCTGCAGCCTTGCAGGCGCTTCACAGAGAGATCAGAGGTGGCCACACCCAGAGCCACCAGGAACACAGCACGGGAGGACCTGGGCCACTTCCTGCCCAGGCAGAGTGGGCACCAGGGGGTCCCACGAGCATGCCCAGAAACAGCGGGGTGTGGCCACAGGAGGGAGCCAGAGGACATGCACGGGGCTGAGTTCTGGAAGCCACACTGAGTGGGGACGGGAGGCAGAGCGACAGCTTGCCACAGAGTGACAGAGTCCTGGGACAAAGCAGGACATGCACCAGAGCAGGGAGGTCTCGCTGTGGCAGCTGTGTGCACCCAGGCCTGCAGCCCTGCTGGCGGCGGAGCCGGGTCCAGCACGATGGGCTTGTGTTTTCGAGAGGCCCTGGGTGGGCCTGGGAGGCGGGACTTGGGACTGGTGGGCGAGAGCAGTATGGCAGAGGAGAAGGACACTGGCCTGGATGCTGGCATGTGAGCAAGGCCATGGACACACAGGGAAGCAGGGCCACTGAGATGCCAGCAGGGCTGTGGCCCATCCCTGGGGCCCGCGGGGAAGCTCACCGAGGACGATGTGCAGGGCCGACGTCTCTGCGTCGTTGGTGCCCACGGTGGAGTAGCACACGCAGTCTGTCGACCCTGAGGGAGGGGCTCGTGTGACACAGGCGGCCAGGAAGGCCCACCCGCTTCTCCTCGTGGCTTGGCTGAAGGACGGACGCCAGGAAGGCTGTCGGGCCTCACAGTGGCCACGTGAGATCAGAGGTGCCCTCCAGGCCGCATGGAGCCCGGGCAGCCTGCGGGGCAGCAGGCCTCCTCTGCAAGGCTGAGGCGTGTGACACTCGCCCACCTCTGCAGGGCCGACTCGGCACCCTGCGGCCAGGCCTCAACAGCAGGGTCCACACCGAGCATTCCCAGGACAGGGAAAAGCAAGGTGGAGGGAAGCACCCCGAGGAAACGTCCACGCCAGGACGCCATTTCAGCAGCAGTGTGGAATTTCAAGGGAACAGGTGGGCCTCCCGCGGGCCTCTCTGCTCAGCTCTGATCCTGACCACGCACACATCTGCCTGTGCTGGGGGGGACACCCTCGTCTGCCCAGTGGGGGTGGCTCTGAGAGCGGGCAGTGGGCATCTGCTCAGGAGGCGGCCCTGCCCAGAGGCCCTGCCAGCGAGGGGCCCTCCCTCTAACTGGTCGCAGTCCAGTCGCTGCCCTGGGCTCAGCCGTGTGGAGAGGGGATCCCATGGCACTTAGAACGCCCCAGCCAGACGCAGTGCCCCGGGGTAAACGCGAAACAGGGACACGTACGCGGCAATGTCCAGTCCTACAGGGCGTTGCCACCGGCACCCAGCGCTCCTTGGGAGGGCCGCTGACGTGACAGGCAAAGTGCCCCCAGAGCCACAGACCCTGGAGCTCGGGTCTCGTGAGGAACCCCTGCCCCCAGGGCGAGTGCAGGTCGGAGAGGTGGCGCCCCGCTGCCCGGGGCGGCTTTGGCTCATGAAAGGAAGCTTGCGGAAGCCCAGGTGACAGGAGAGGGCCTTTGGCAAAGGACAGAAACACAAAGACGGCAGACCAGACAGCTGCCACCACGCGCCCTCAGACGCCATGCCAGCCAGGCACGGGCTCCCTGCGGGCAGGCAGGCAGCACCCCAGGTCCAGGGGCGGGTCCAGATGGACGTGGCCTGCGGAGGAGGCCTTCATCAGGTGACATCCACAAGGAGGACATCTCCTGCCTGGAGCCCCACAGGCCACCTGCCACGGGCACCTGAGCCCTTGAGAGTGTGGCGGCCATGGCAGGAAGCAGGAAGGCGGGCAAGGGGCGGAGACGCGGGCCGTCCTCAGGGACATGTGGCCTCACAGGGAGCACTGCAGGGACCTCCGCTGGAGACCCTCAGACGCTGTCCCATCAGACTGAACCATCTGGGAGCCGCCTAGCAGGCCAGCCGTGCTATCCACACGCCACGGGTATATGTGACCACTCCGTCCAATCGCGTGGGGTCTCAGATGATGCCCTTCACATGCGACCGAAGCCACGACCCTAATCCACCTGCTGATCATCATCCCCAGAGGGAGGCTTTGTCCCGAGGACAGTGCAGGCTGGCGCAGTAAGCGAGGCAGGACGGCTTCCGCCTTGGAGCACGGCGTCCCTCCTGGCCAGACGCCGGTGTGCAGCAGAGGGCTCGGCTCCGCCTCCTGACCCCACCTGGTGAGCGTGTGACCTCACCCCAGTGCCTCTGCATCCACAGAATAGGGACGGTCACCTCACTGACTTCGGGAGCCACGTGGGGGTGGAGTGACGCACCATGGAGTCAGCCCGCAGAGGGGAAGCTGCTGCCTGGCAGTGTCGTGGGCCAGCGGTCACCTTGCCTAGCTCTTATGTTCCTAAGAAGGAGCTGCTTCCCAGAAAGACGGTGGCTACACCAAGCCAGACGCACACCTTGGGAACAGGCCGCCTGCTGGTGGGGGAGGTCCCCAGCCCTTCTCCTGCCCGCACACCCCACCTCTGGGTCGGTTAGAGAAGTCTCTTGCTGAAGCCACTGGACAGCCTCACCTGCCCCAGGTGCCAGGGGCCCCACCTCCAGGGTTGCACCCTGACGCAGTGCTGACTACGGGCTCTCAAAGAGCAGACACTGCCCACTGCCGCTGGCCTGGGCCCTGGGAGTGGCGTTCTGGGAGTGGACCTTTCCAACACACATAGGTGTTCACTTTATTGGCCACCCCCTGTCTTTCAAATAAGGAGGTGACCGGGGGCTGGGACGTGGCTCAGAGGTAGACCGCTTGCCTGGCACGTGTGAGGCCCTGAGTTCCACCCCAGGACCAGAAAACAAAAACAAAAACAGAAACAAACAAAAGCCCAGAGAGGACACAGTCACTGCAGGGGGAGTCACAGTCTGAGCTGCGAACCTGGAGGAGCCAGGAAGGGTACGTCCCCGAGCACCTGGTGTCAGGTCACAGGTGTGCACTCAGCAGAGCTCAGAGGCGGGACATCGCAACACTGCCCGGGCTCCATACCTGCAGGGATGATGCCAATCCTGAGGGCAGTGGGCACCAGCGTGGCGCAGGGCTGGTTCTGGTCGACGCCAGCGCTCCTCTGCGCCCTCCCGATCAGACCGTGCAGCACCTCGCTGAACATGCCGTCGCCGCCCACGCAGACGATGCTGCAGGAGGAGAGGCGCTCAGGACTCTCAGCGCAGGACAGGCAGCCTGAGAGCCGCCCCCGCTGGTGTCCGGGAGTGGCCGTGATGAGAAGGCTGCGCCGCCCGTCCAGCCCGACACAGCACGGCCAATGCCGGCTTTCCCTCTGGTGGGACTCAGTGTTGCCAGGCAGAGAGTGGCTGTGCGACCAGCCCCTGCCAGCACCCCCTGGAGACCCTAAACTCAGGCCGGGGATGAGCTCAGGGTAGAGCTTGTGCCCAGCACATGAAAGGCCCTGGGTTCAACCCCCAGCACCGAGGAGACGATGCATTTCTAGGAATTTACCTTGAATAACACAGAATATGCAGAGAGATTTACACGAGGATGCTCTCCCACTAAAGAGCACAGACTGGCAAGAGCTCGAACAGGTGACCGTGAGAGCAGAAGGTGATACGGGCATTGAAATGATTTGGCTGGGACGCGGGAAGTTGCTCACGGCACCACAGTAACAGAAAAGCAGGGTCCAAAACCACAAAAGCATCATCACCTCAACTTCAGGGGACAATGTCTGTGGCCGGGGTCCTGCGTGGCCTTGCAAGTGTCCTGGGAGACTGAGAGGCAAACAGAGCCTCCAAGCCAGGGTGGTCCCCAGAGGGGCGCATGGGACCGTTTCCCTGCCCTGTGCTGACGTTCTGGGAGAAGCACGTTCACTTTCAGGGCCAGGAGAAGGTAAGGAGGGGGCACCTCGGGCGAGAGGCGGAGCTGCCCTGCTCAGCCTGAGCCACTCACCCATCGTA
This sequence comes from Glaucomys volans, assembly GCA_020662805.1. Taxonomy (NCBI): domain Eukaryota; kingdom Metazoa; phylum Chordata; class Mammalia; order Rodentia; family Sciuridae; genus Glaucomys; species Glaucomys volans. The sequence goes on from JAJEJO010002626.1 coordinate 346,078, forward strand.
CTTGTCCATGTCGACCTCGTCCAGAGTCTCCTTGGCCTGGTTCGCATGCTCCGTCACTGTGGGGACAACATCGCACGGTAGTTTACGTCCATGCCTGTGAGCGGTGTCTCACATGGACCACGAGGGTGTTGGCCAGAACCCTGAGGCCCTCCTGGCACCCCAGGAGGGGACGGGGCAGCCTGGGTGAGCAGGCCCCTCTGTGGGCCAGGTCTGACTTCCTTGGAGCTTGATCGTCACCTCTCCTTGACAGTGATCACTCCAGCCTCCGTGTTACGCTTGTCCCTATTGTCTGGGTCACTTTTGCAATTTTAGTGAAGTGCACAGAAGTGCAGAGAGGAAATGGCCCACAGTCTCGGACCCGAGGTGGACAGTCCCAGCTGAGATCCCACCGTGTGCACAGTTCTATGTGTTTGTCTTCCCACAATCACTCTTTCATCATTAGGAATTCTCCCTAAATAACGTTGAGCTGCATCCCCACCCTTTTTATTTTAAGACAGGGTCTCAGTGAGTTGTGAAGGCTGGCCTCAGACATGCGATCCTCCTGCCTCAGCCTCCTAAATCCTGGGATGATAGGAGTGGCCATTGCCTGGCAGTAAAACTGTTTTAAGGACTACATCATATTCCTCTGGATATGCACAGCTGCTCCCATGTCTCCTGTTTGGGGCGTCTAAGTGGCTTCCCGCAGGCTGCTGTCCGCACAGTGGGAAGGGCACCTGCACACGCCACTCACTGTGCAGCTGATGGTTCCTAGGAAAGAGTCGGGGAGCAGATCTGGGGTCCCGATTCCTCACTCCGCAGGCCCCCAGCCTGCATTGTCCAGTGCCTGGGATGGAACCCAGGCCTGGAGGGTGCCGGCAAATGCTCTGCCACTGAGCCACATCCTCAGCCTGCACGTGGTGACACAAACCCTCCAAGTCGGAGGGCCTGAGAGCACGGGCCCTGGCCTCCTGCAGCACCCAGCACGCAGCACCCAGCACACAGCACCCAGTACACATCAGGACGTGGTGTGAACCTGGGGCTGCACCACGCTCACCAAACGCCCCTGAGGGAAAATGGTTCCTAAGACACGAAGCCCTGTCTCTCTTGCGGGCTCTCCTGCCCGTGACTTCGTGCTCTGTCTTCTCAGTGCCTAGGTCGTCAAGACCTGGCGACAAGAGGTGACACTATTTTGTACTCACCATTCTAGTATGTAGACACCCTATTTTGCTTTTTTTTTTTTTTTTTTGGTGCTGAGGATTGAACCCAGGGGCATTTCACCACTGAGCCACATCCCCAGCCCTATTTTGTATTTTATTTAGAGACAGGGTCTCACTGAGTTGCTTAGGGCCTTGCTAAGTTGCTGAGGCTGGCTTTGAACTCACGATCCTCCTGCCTCAGCCTCCCAAGTGCTGGGATTACAGGCGTGGGCCACCGCGCCCGGCTAACAGCCCTATTTTGTTTAGAATGGTCTTATGGGACAGAATCCCCCGCGGTGCTTGCATCTGAATGGTCTCAGGGTCCCTCCCATGCCCGCGGTGCTGGCCTTACCGATGACCTCGGTGGTGATGGAGGCGAGCAGGAACAGCGGCGCCACCTTCCTGTCATAGACCCGCCTGCCTTGGCCTTTCCCTCCGAAGGGGTTGATGAACACCAGCAGGTGCCTGGGCCTCGAGGCTGCAGAACCACACCACGAGAGCCACGTGAATGCCACAAATGCAAAACCGAGAGGTGGGCAAGGGCGGGGCGGGGCTCGGGGGTGGGCTCTGGCCTCGCACGTGGGAGGCCCGGGTTCGAGCCTCAGCACCACATACATGGATAAAGAGGTTATGAGAAATTTTTTAAAAAGCACATGGGCAAATCAACCTCAGAACTCTGCCTCACGTTGGCTGATTAGAAAGCACTCGTGAATCTTAAAGAACAAAGAAACACATTTCCCACTTTGGTAAGGGGAAGCCAGAGTCCAACCAGCAGCTGCGGAGGGAGTGTGTCTCTCTTCATTCTGGAGTCTCCAGAATGAAGGCCCAGGACTCTGGAATGAAGGCCCAGGACTCAGGAATCCTGCCTGGTGACCCTCCCTGACCATGCCAGGGGGTCTGGGTGCTGGAGGCTGCAAGGGCCACGTCAGCAGAGAACAAGGAGAGGGAGACAGACGTGCAGAAAGGAGCACGTGGAGAGACAGAGACACGGTGTGGTGCTGAGGTGGACGGAGGCAAGGGCAGAGCAGCAGACGGCGACACCTGGCTGAGGGCACGTTCGGGTCAGCTTGAGAAGACCTGGTCACTTCTGCAACTTAAACGACTGGGGGCCGGGTTGTGGCTCAGCGGTGGAGCACTCGCCTAGCACATGTGAGGCCCTGGGTTGGAGTCTCAGCACCACATAAAGATGAAATAAAGGTATGTGTCCCCCACAACTGAAAAAAATGTATTAAAAAAAAAAAAAAAAAAAAAACAACAACAAATTGAATGAACCAATCAAGAGGAACGAGAGGGCATGCACCCAGGAAAACCGAGGACGTCCAAGTGCACAGCAACTGGAACCAAGTGCCCATCACGACCGACCACGTGACAGCCAGCATGGGCACCCAGGGCCCCTTGGGGGATGACCGGACAAACAAGACGTTCCTCATTACAAAAGGGAGCGAGCCACAGACGCCACCAATGTGGAAACACCCGAACCACCACGCCACGCCGAGGAGCCGCCCACCCACAGCCGCTCGCACCCCAGCCCACCAGCCCGAGGCTCCCAAACGGGCAGCACGAGACCGTCCAGCCTACACCAGCCCAGGAGAGGGACCTGCTGGGAGGGGTCTCCTGGGGTCGGGCAGCTGTGCAGGACTCGAGACCCAGGAACCAGATGCTCTGTGTCCCGAGTCCCGTCTTCTCAGCAAGACAGATCTTAGGTTCATCCCTGATTACCAACAGGCGTGCTGAGCCTCCAGGGTCCAGGGTGGGGACAGCGGCCACCCGCTCTGAAATGCAGCAAACTCCCCGAGGAATGCAGGGGGTGCACAGCACTGCTCACCAGCAGAACCGAGGGACACAGGGCGCGACGTGGGGCTCCCCCAGGGTCCCCCACGTGTGAAACGCTCCTGATAAAACACTGGGGAGACACCACACCAGACACCACCAGCCAGAGCCGGCTCCTGGGAAGGACGCAGAGACAGATAAGCCCTAAGGAAACCACGGAGGAAAACGGAGAAAACACACGTTACCCACCCAGCAGGAGAGGGGACACCATCCAGGAGAGGGGACACCATCCAGGAGGAGAGGGGACACCATCCCAGGAGGAGAGGGGACACCATCCAGGAGGAGAGGGTACACCAACCAGGAAGGAGAGGGGACACCAACCAGGAGGAGAAGGGACACCAACCAGGAGGAGAAGGGACACCATCCCAGGAGGAGAGGGGATGCCACCCAGGAAGGAGAGGGGACACCAACCAGGAAGGAGAGGGGACACCAAC
>JAJEJO010002626.1:350197-363143 GCA_020662805.1 Glaucomys volans
AACCCCTGGACACTCTGTGACCTGGACAGCAGGAGGCATGGGCCACCTTCCAGAGAAACCCCTGGACACTCTGTGACCTGGACAGCAGGAGGCACGGGCCACCTGGGTGGCAGTTCTGTTGTCACCCATACAGCCTCAGGAGCTGCAGCACAGCACCTCCACACAGCCGAGGGGCTGTTCCTGGCATGCAGAGGGTCAGCAACGGAGCTGCCGTTCAACAGCTTGGCGCTGAGACTCACTGTCACATGAACAGTTCAGAAAAACCATGTACCCAAGACCCAAGCATGAGTTAAAAACCAAGATTCTCCAAAAGCCAGGACTGCAAGAGGCTTCCCTTAGTCTGATTTTCAAAACATCTTCAAGCTGGGCGCGGTGGCGCACGTCTGTAATCCCAGTGGCTGGGGAGGCTGAGGCAGGAGGATCGCAGTTTCAAAGCCAGCCTCAGCATGGGTAAGGCGCTAAGCAACTCAGTGAGACCCTGTCTCTAATATAAAATACAAAATAGGGCTGGGGATGTGGCTCAGTGGCCAAGTGCCCCTGAGTTCAATCCCGGGTTCAAAAAAAAGAGGAAAAAAACCATCTTCAGAACCCTGAGAGGCTCTCTTGGTGGTGAGCTGGAGAACTCTCCCCGAACCAGGACCACGCATGTGGCTGCTGCCCGGCACCAGCAGCCCAACCTGGCAAAAGGCAAGAGAAGGGGAGCGGAGGGCCAGCGCTGCCTTGGCTCAGGCGCCCCGCGGTGTCCGGGGGAATCAACCAACTGCCGTGAGGGCAGCAGGGGAGCCAGCAAGGCCCCGGAAGGGAGGCAGAGCTTGGTGCTCTTATTCGTCTCCTGAGCTCTTACTCAGCTCCAGGGCGCAGGGGCCACGGCCGGCTTCCCACGGGCAGCAGGGCCCCCAGTCTTTCTGGAGGCAGTGGACCTTAGCTGGGCGCAGCAGCTCACCTGCGGCCCCAGCGACCCAGGAGGCTGAGGCAGGAGGATTGCAAGTCCCAGGCAGCCTGGGCACCTTAGAGAGACCCTTTCTCAAAAAATAAATAAATAAAAATGCCTGGGGTGTGGAGAGCAGCCCTGGGTTCAATCCCCAGTACAGAAAAGTATCCTAAATATAAATATGAAGATGACATGACCCTCCATTACTTCCCTCACAGCGTACAATGTCCATTCCAAAGGACAGGACCGCGGGAGCGTGAGAGCGGAGCGTGGAGGAGACGACATCTTCCTGAGCTCAGTGGCAGGCTGCCATGCAGGGCCCTCCTGACCATGAAGCTAGAAGACAACCAACCTACGCTGAAGTCAAGAACGTCTGTCCACCAAAAGGCCCTGAGGACGGACTCGGAGGCCGGTGCGGAAGGGGAGCTGTCTGTGACTCAGATTCAGGGAGAGATCAGAATCCCACCTGCCACTAAGGAAAGCGGAGGAGCAAAGGGAAACCGGCAGGAGTGCTGAACCGACCCCAGGAGGGTGTGTGCCTCCCGGCACCTCGACTGTGGACAGTGCCAACTGAGGGCATCGTGCAAGGCACTTCACAGCGGCCGACGGGGGTGAGTTCGGGAAGGGGCAGCACACAGTCACGCACAGAGAGGCAGCACGAGAACGGGGCTGCTGGCAGGCACAGGGCCCACAGCGGGCCTTCCAGATGACCGCCCACAGCACAGCGAGAGGATGTGTTGTGAAGGAAGCCCCCACGCGGGGGGAAACCCCAGCCACACACCACGTGGCCAGTATCGCACTCCTGACGTCCAGCCACGTGCAGAGAGCAGAGTGCAGTGCACCACCTGGCCACGCAGAGAGCAAAAGGGGTCTGGCCGTTCAGGAGGCAGCGAGCAGAGGCCTGGAGGGATGACCATGGGGCTCCAGCCCCACACTCAGCACCTCTCTGTGCCTGTGTTTGCCTCGGTGAGACACAGAGCAGGTAACAGGCTGGAGGGTGACTCAGGTCACTGGACAGAGAATCCTGTCTCATTCAGACACCGGGGGACCATGCCACATGACAACCTCACGGGTCTTCTAAGAGCTACACAGACGTAGATCCACACTGCTCATGGGGAGTCTGCCACCAGACCCAGACCTGGACCCCACAGCTCAGCGTCCCGTGAGAACAGAGGTGGAGGAGAGAGGAGGAGCCTGGGGTCAGGCGGAGGCAGGAGAGGATAGGAGAGAGCCACGTGGGCCTGGGAGAGGAGCAGCACTCACAGCAGGACCGCCAGGACGCACGGAGGGGCCGCGGGGACAGAAACCCAGAAACACCAGCCCCCACAGGGTGATCACAGGCTGTGCTTCCCACGCAGGGCCTTCCTCTGGAGCGGGCGCACTGGGATCCACCTTTGGTAGGCGCCAGAGCGTCCAGTAAGGCCGAGCTAGCCCAGCCGTGCCGCTCCTGCTCCTCGGCCGAAGCCCGGAACAGAAGGCCGAGCCACAGCACCGAGGGGTCGGGCTGCAGTCGTCGGAAGGAAGCTCCGTGAGACAGCACTGCGCACAGAACAAACAGCACCCGCCACTCAAGGTGACAGGCGGAGCCGGCACTCAGCACACGGTCACTAAGGCACTGGGCTCCTGCTCCACCTCAGATGCTCCGGCCTGGAGTGATTCCTCCACGAGCTGCTCCATCCTCGCCTCCAGAGAAAGAAACGGAGGCCCAGGAGGTTAGGTGGCTCGGGTCTCCTGCCAGAAAGCTACCTGGGCTCCGTGCCCGTGCCCTGCTACAGAGCCCCCACTTCCACCGCTCCACGCTGTCCCCCAACCAGGACGCTTCACCCAGGAAGCCCACCCCGCATCCCGGGCAGTCAGACCTGCCCCCGCGCCCACCACAGCCGCCGGCCGCCAGGCTCAAGGTGCACACGTACTCAGTCTCTCCAGCAGCGCCCGGAGGGTCTGCAGCCACAGGTGACACAGCTGCTCGTCCTCGCTCCAGAAAGTCACCTGCGCCCACTTCCAGCGGTGGTGTCGCGCCCGCTTCACACAGTGAACTGCAAGAGACGGGCACACGCAGGTCAGGCAGGGCGGCGGGTGGCACACAGAGCGCCACCCAGGGGCTCACTCTGCCGAGTGGTCGGTGACAGTGATGGTCACTGCGTTTCAGGTAAAACGTGCCGCTTCTCAGATCCTTCAAGCCACGTTAAAAAGTAAAGAAAATAAGAAAAAAGACGGTTGACAGCCAGAACTCACGGGAAGACCTTGGGGAAATGACGTCGGCCGGACCACTGAGCCAGTTCATCTGGCGATGAGAAGCCCTTCCCCGCGGCGCCCTCACCTGTGAATGCGCAAGGCTGTCCCATCTTCTGCCATTGGCCAGCAGAGTGTGTCCCGCGGACGTCTGCTTCCTCCACGGTGATGATCTCAGACACGGGCACCGAGCAGGCATCTGCAAGGACGGGCACGCGTCAGCCACGCAGGAGACGGCCACTGGGCAGCGCTGGGAACACCTGACTTGAGCCCTTGTTAGGGACAGCCAGGTCTCTTCCAGGGAGGAAGCCTAGGTGACGAGTTGCAGCTCAGGGCGTTACCAGGCAACGGTGTGCTGCCTGCACACGCCCCCAGCACCATCCAGGCACAAACACTGACTCTGGCCCAGTCACTGTGCTGAACTGGAAGAAAGGTGTTCAAGACACAGTCTCTGTTCGGAGGGCAGCGTCTGGCTTGGAATCCAAGTGAGAAGGGGACACACGGGATGCAGGGCACGAGGGTCACCAAACGTGAGAGTCAGGGCCCCACTTGGGGGCTCTGGAAAGGTGTGGGTCCCCAGCAGCAGCAGGAAGAAGGGAGACTCGGCCCTCAGGTGTGCCAGCCTGGACATTCTGACACGGGGGTCCAGGAAGCCGCAGGCGGCCCACCCCCAGGGAGCTGCGGGTGGACAGCTGTGGGTGGAGTTGCAGGCCCGCAAGACGCTCCCAGGAGGGCAGGGGACTGGGGACAGCAGGCCAGGCCCTGACAGGCTGGAGTCCAGAGTCACGAGCCACCCGTGGAATTCACGGCATTTTTACATAGACGAACGTTGACAACTGTGGACTGGCTTCGGGCTGCTGCGAAGCCTGCGATGAAGCAGAAACAGCACCTTTGCAAGAGGTCAGAGGAGAACCACCTGCTGCAGCCTAGGGTCACCCTGCATCCTCCTTAAAGCCACGGCCTGTGGAAATCAAGTCGGGAGGGCCCAGGGAGGTGCAGTCTGCCTGGGGAGAGGGGAGGAGGCAGAGGCCAGATGGGAGCAGAGGCCAGGCCTGCTGTCATGTCTGGTGGAGCCTGCACACCATGGAATTCCCATGCTCTCCCCACTGTCTCCAAAATGCACTTTCTGCCTGCTTCTTACGGTCCCCTCTCCCCTCTGTGAGCAAGCAACACACAGGACCAACCCTCGGGGCTCCAGGGCAGGTGTCCTGACTCCCACACCCGCACACCCAGCAGGCTTTCCTGCCCCCAGAAGCCCTCCACTGTGGCTCCTCATCCCCACCACTCACCCTCCCAGCCTGGAGGCTGGCCCACCTCACGGAGCACCTCCAAATCCTGCGGCAGTGTGACCCTGCACTCAGACCCCCAGCTGCACTCGACCTCTTCCGTCCACTTCCCAGGAGACCAGGAGCTAACAGGAGGCCTCCGTGGGTCTCAGCAGCTCGCTCAGGGCTGGCAGGGGCAGGTGTCAGGAGCAGGGACAGAGCAAGCCACACGTGGACTGTGACCTCAGCATCTGCCCGCTCCCCATTACGACCAAGATGATTGAAGAAATGGCTGACAAGGTCCAAAGGCTGCGAGGCAGGAGGCTGCAGCCAGGCAAGTTTCTCAACATCCAAACAACTGACGGGTTAAGACAAGAGTCAGCACCAAGCCACTAAATGACTCAAAGTCACAAATGACTCACAGGATGACCCACTTAAAAGCGTCCACAAGTGAATGATTTCTAGTCCTGCAATTTACATCAATAGACTCGAAAACCAAAGGAGGAAGTATGAGATTTTAAATGCGTCACACGCCACGCTGGCCAAACCCAGAAGGCCAGACGTCTCCAGGACACCAGGACAGAGGTGCTGTGTACCAGGAACCAATGGGGGTGCCAGTGGGGGGCAGAAAATAAAGAAACCAAGAAGGTAATAGATGTCAGAAGCAGGGACACAAGGCCAGCAGGGTGGGGCCTGGGAGGCCTCCTGGCTAGCCATGCAGTTCAGAAGGGCAGGCCTAAGAGGCAGGGCCATGGACGGGAGCAGAGGCCAAGGAGAGGGACAGGGAGGCAGAGGAAGGAGGCCAGCGAGGCCACAGAGCAGGCAGTGAGAGCAGGCACTCCCTGGGAGTGAGATGGGAGGTTTGAGGAGAGGTGTGTTGTGACCCAGGTCTGATGGCGAGTAACTAAAAGGGCTGGGGCTGGGGAGCTCCGAGGTGGAGGGCTTGCCCAACATTCATGAGGCCCTGGGTTTGATCCCCAGTGGCACCAAAATAAAATTTTTAAAAATGCGTCAGACAGCAAGAAACGGGAGCTCCTGGGCTGGATCAGAGCTGCTGCAGACGCGCCCACAGCAAGCTTCACCCGCTCCCTGTGACAATAGAGCAGAAGCCCGGGCTGGCCGGCTCGCAGGCAGCTGCTCTGACTCCTACCGTGGGCACTCACACCCGGGACTGGTCTCTCAAAAGAGGGAAGGAACCAGCAGAGGAGTGACAGTCGGCCTCAGCCTGGGGACACTGGCTGTGCGTGGGGCACAGCTGTCCTCACTGGCCCAGAGGCCCAGCGGGCAGCCACGTCTGCCAGTGGACGTGGCAATGAAGGCCCATCCTCCTGGTCAAGCGCCCCTCACCGCCTGCTTGAGCACCGTGAGCAGGGCGGGCAGAGCCAGCCAGGGCCGAGACAGGGTGAGACAGCCTCAAGCACAAAGAAGTCACAGGAACGCGGCCAGAGGGGGCTCTGCCCACCACTACCCAAGGGCCACTCTGCACCCGGCACCCTGGCCCCACAAAGCAGAAGCCTCCAGCGCCGCAGCTCGCGAGGCTCCAGTCCCCATGCCGTCTGCACATCCCGCAGGCCCTTCGACGCTCACTTCTGACCAGCAGGCAAACCGCAGGGCAGGACGTGCTGGGTGGAGCCCGGGCGCCAGAGCTTGGCTTTGATGCGGAGATGGATGGAGCCCGGGGGGTGTGTGCTGGGCTGCCTCCCCGCCTGGCAGGACCCTGAACGGCACGGAGGTCAGTTGGCAGGGGGTAGGAGCACCGAGGCCTTGGAAGCAGGAGACAGCGGCCAGTCCCCCTGGCAGAAGGACCCCTGCTGGCTGCTCCAGGCGCACTGCACCAGCGTGCCTGTGTGGACCCCAAGTGCAGCCTCACGGCCAGGGGCTGGCTGGGACCAATCTCGCAGGGCTGAGGGGCCTGGGGAGGGCGAGTGCCCGCTCTTGTGCTCTGTGCCCTTGTGCAGTGCGGCCGTCAGAGCATCCTGGGATCAGAGGCAGGACCTGCCTGAAGGACAGGGACTGCCCAGCCCAGCCTGAACCCGGCGGGCAAGACCATGTGGCAGCATGCCATGGGGACTCCAGGAGCAGCAGCCGCCAGGCGGGAGGTGGGACAGGGGGCCAGGACCCCAGCTGCTGCTGCTCGTGGGCCCCAGCACTGTCCACAGTCCACAGCAGCCTCCTTATCAGGACCAGCCGCCCCCCGACTCCCGCAGGCCTGCCCCTGCCAGCACCCCCCAGGCTCTCTGTGCTGAGCAGGTCACCTGGTGGGGGGGCTTCCCCGTGCAGTGATGGCTGCCACTCCCTCTGAAGCCACATGATGGAACACAGACTCCCCAGAGCACAGGCAGCGCCACCTGCATGGCCTCTGAGGGCCCCAAACTCAACCTTCTACATCCAAGTCTCCTTGCTGTCCCTCTGCCCCTTCCAGAGACTGCCCTTGCCTCCCGCACCGAGCCTGGTGAGCAGGGCCCCACCCACGCGCCAGCTTGCCACACGCCAGGCCCCTCTGGCCTCTCCATCTCCATCCCCACGTCCACCTCCGACATCACGCCCCCGCCCTGAGTCTCCCAAAGCACCTGTCACTTCACAGCCACGCCTGGTGCCCACTCCCAGGCTTGTGCCCTGGAAGCATCCTCCCGCACGCAGCCCAGAGAGCCCCCGAGACACAGTCTGTCTGACAAATGGCCTCGCTCTGCCTGGATCTGCCGTGGCTTCTCCCACACCCTCAGGACATAGCTTAGACCCCTTCGCACAGCCCCTGCCTGTCCCCGCTGCATCGCTGTCCTGCCAGCCTGCCCCAAGCCACACAGGGAGCACACCCTGACCTCAGGACATCACACTGAGCTTGACGTCCCTAAGCCCCTGTCGTCCTGCACGCACTGCTGGAGCCCTGAGAGCAGGAGGGCTGGTCCCCGCCCCACACTGTCCTCCTGACCCCGGTGCCCGCACACTGTCCAGACAAGGCCAACGTGCCAGGGGCCTGCCCACTCCACTCCGCGCTGCAGGGGTCTCACTGGGGCCTCCCCAACACCGAGTCAGCCCGGCCCCTGCTGCCGGCAAGTTCCACTGGCTCTGCTGGCTTACTGGAGGCCTGTCCCAGGAGTGAGGGTCACCCTGCGTGTGACTGGGTGCCAGTGGTGGTGAGTGGTGGGTCCCCACAACACCCGAAGGGAGATGCCAGGGTCCTGGTGGCACAGACAAGGAAACTGACACTGAGGTCAGAGGACTCATCCGAGTCACAACCAGTAGCTTTGGGAAATCTACCAAAAAATTCTTTCCTTCCTGACCCAGAGCCCAGGGACCCGTTACTCAGATGCCTGTGTCCTGCCCCGGCGACACCCGTCCAGGCCGCTGCTCTGACAGAGTCCCTTCTGGCCAGTCGTCCCAGAGAGCCTTCCAGCACCGTGCTGGAGAGGGGCCAGGGTTTCACCGGAACTCGGCCACGCGGCTCAGGAGCTGGCTGGGCGGGCATGGGGCAGGGGCAGTGGCCCTCCTGGTGCGGGGCCCTCGGCCCACCTGAGGGGACTGCTGGGCTTTGCACACTCTGCACAGCCGGGTCTCAAACAGCCGCACTTCCTTCTGGAGTGCGGCCATCACTGCCTGCTGGTGGGGAGCAGCCGAGGCCCGACGTTCAGGCCCGGGCAGCCCGTGTGGCCCGACCTCCCTCCGTCCTGGGCCGCGAAGGGTCCACTGCCGGGCGGTCAGTGCTGGCTCCAGCGCCGCGCTGCTCAGGCTCAGAACGGCCGCACTCGGCAGGCCGTCCCCAGAGCAAGAGGAAACCTGTGGCCAAACCTTGGCTCTGACGGGACACTTCCCCTGCGGCCTCATGACCAGCGTGACTCCCGCCAGCGCCAGCCCAGGCAGCGTCCGGCCATCGCAGAAGGCCAGGTGAGGCTCCTGCTCTCCTCTGCGCAGCGCCGGCAGCCCCGGCCACCCTGGCTGGCCCAGCGACAGGACTCCAAGATCCAGCACCTGCGTTTCCATTCTGTTCTGTTTTTCAGCTCTGACGTAGAGTCCCTGGACGCCTGGGCAGTCCGTGGGCCTCCTGAGGGCCTTGAGGGCAGCGAGGTCTGTGGGTGACAGGTGCGAGCAGGTGAACACACGCAGGGGGTGGGGTGGGACCTGCTCCTCCACTGGGCCTCTGGCAGCCACGGGGCAGGCCCAGGGGCCTCGGGTCTCGTGGGGACCTGAGTGCACACTGCTGCCCCTGCTCTCCTCAGGTGGGAACCAGCTTGGAGAGAGGGTTCCGTCCCTGGAGCTCAGGTGAGGAAGCGAGGCCCGTCCTCTGCACGCCCAGCCTGGCCGCATGCCCAGCCTCGCAGCATCGGCCACTAAGGCTCCCAGGAGGAAGCACACCTGGGAGTCCCATTTCCCGTTTGCTCTGTGAACACCTGGCCCCCACCTGGCCCCGCATTACAGTGAGCATTTGCCTAAGAAGAGCACCTCCCCAGTGCCCGGGCCGGAAGCATCCTGCAGGCCAGGAAGCACCTGGGCGTGTGCAGCTCAGCGGGAGGGCACGCAGTGCAGGCCCAAGGCCCGGGTTCCACCCCCAGCACCCGCAAAAATAAAAACAAAACAAGCCCATTCACTTTAGAGTGGCCAGTTGCGCCTTCCCTGCCAGACCTGCCCACCCACCGCACAGACTGCAGGGAAGGCGGAAGGCCCAGGTGGGCAAAGCAGGCTCCTCCTCAGCACCTGCTGAGCGGGCTCAGGGCTCGCCCGAGGCTGGGAGCAGCTCCGAGATGCCTGATGTGCTGGGACCCGTTCCCTCATCACTTGGGCCTGTGCTTGGAAAGGCCGCCACGAGGAGAGCCCCTGGTGAACTCCAGTGACTTCCACACCCAGGGCCAGATCCACCGTCACCCACTGAGGCCACATGTGGCCACAGATGCCAGAATAGACACAGAGTCCCAGACAGGCCCGACCACAGGAGCCCTGCATGGCTCTGAGAGCTCGGACACAGGTCCTGGAGGGGACGGTCACGGCTCTGCTCCAGGAGGAAGGACCACTGGGCTGCGCAGTGCCCCTCGGCAGACAGAGCACAGGCTCACCGCTCGGAACACGTGGGAGGTCAGCTGCTTTCGTGCTGGGCACTTCATGTTCCCAACCTCCAAGACCCTTTGGGTAGACCAAGTATAACCCGACAGGACACACAGGACACAGAGGCACCAGAGAAGCAAGCCGAGACCCTGCAGGCCCAGCAGTCCCCAGCCCACACTGTTGGCAGAACACCTGATGGCCTCCCTGCGCACCAGCGTGGGAGGTGCCTCCCTGAGACCCAGCTGTAGGTGTGAGTGGGGGCAGAGGGTGCCGGGCCTCCTGCTGCACCCGGTGAGCGGCAGCGCCCAAAACTGCTGTGTGAGTTCAGAACGGAGGAAGGCCGCACGTGGGGCAGACCCTAGGCCGCAGGCACCGTGACCTTGCACCGAGAGCAGGGGGTGCTGGGAAGACGCTCCAACCCCCGTCTCCACGCGTTTCCCGAGCACAGTGGTAACTTTCCTCTCCTAAAACGTAGCCAGGACTTGATGCTGAGGACCCAGCGTCCAGCACCCACCTCGCCCTCACGGTTCTGCTGGCTGTGCCTGGGCAGTGGCACCGGCTATGCCCCGTGCGATGTTTCCGTGAGATCTGATTTTAACATGTTGGCTACGATTCGACAGGGACAGAGGAACTCGCCACGCAGGGCAGACACACGCACCCAAGGCCACTTTAGCCTGAAGGCCGGGCACAGTCCCTGGTGCGGCTGATTCACGGTGTTCTGAGCCTGTGGGGGGCAGCAGAACCCCACAACCCAACCCCTCTCTCCAATCTAGTCTGAGGACAGCGGTTTTCCACCCGCCCCACCTCACTCCTCATCCTCACCAAGGCCAAGTGCACGCCTGTCTTTTGCTCTCTGGCCCAAACCATGATGCTACGTGTTAAGGGGATGAATGAAGTCGGCTCAGGCCCTGAGGTCCAGCCCAGCTCCAGCACCGCCCAGCTGTGCACCTTGGGCCCTGTGCTTCACTTCTCTGTGCTTCTGTCACTTCACCTACAAAGTGGTGTCCATGGGAGTTGATGCAATGTCACAGGGAGCGTGCGTGGCCTGGTCAGGGCTGAGGAGTGGCAGCGGTCATTGCTCCTCACTCCTCTGACAGGAGAGAGGCCAGAGGCCAGCAGGCCTGAGGACACTGCCCCACACCTGGTCATGGCAGGTTCAACACCTTCTGAAGAAACAAATGCCAGCTGGGAAGGGGCAGGAGGGGTTGAGGGCACTGCAGGAAGGGGGAGCAGGGACAGGACCGAGCCAAAGGGGGACCCAGAGGGCACAGGGCACAGAATGGGCAGGCGGGGACAGCCCAGGTTCCCGCTAGTCAGTTAGGCATGTGCAAGGCCAGAGGATGGGGGGCGGGGGGGCGCCAGCTGGGCACAGGTGATGCCAGCCAGCTGTCCAGTCCTGCTCCAGCCTTTCCAGATCATTCTTGGGAATCCCATGCCTTACAGTACCTCAAGCTGTGCTGTTCTCTTGGGAGGCATTCAACTGTCAGAGACCTCAGTGGATCACACAGACCAAAGAGGGACCACTGTAAAGGCCAGATGGCTCGCCCCAGCAGAGACGCCAGCCTCCATTCACAGCTGGGTGTGCATGGCCTCTACCTGCAGCAGAGGCTGGTCTAGACAGGGAGGCACCAACAGGAAACCCGTCCCTCTGGCAGTGAGCATTCTCACCAGAAGATGTCCCACAAATAATACAACCATACACACCAGTTCACCAATGCACCCACCTGTCCAGAGTGCCCCATGCTATGGAAAGCAGGCTGGCAGTAATGGAGGGGCAGGGGAGACTGGCACGAGGAAGTCAGACCAGGGCAGGCTTGATGGGGCAAGTGAATGAGCCTCACACCGGGGGCACAGCCAGTGCAGAGGCCCTGAGCCCCCAAGAGGAGGTGGGATTGGCAGCATGTCAGCAGATGAGTGAGAGGTGGGAGCCGAAACCACAGGCTGGAGGCCACTGAACTGACTGCTTCTCCTGCTAGGAGACCTGGGGACCCTGAGGGCTGAACTACCTGAACCTGAGCCCCAGCCCTCCAGCCCTGGGTGAGGAGAGCTGTGCCTCTGGTCACTACAGGCCCAGTGTCTGGACACTCACACCTCCACTCGAGGCTGGGCCACCCACAGGCCCCAGGGAGATGCTCACAGGGAGCAGAGGCTCCCGGGTTCAAGACAGGGCAGCAGGCCCGGGAATGGGAGGAGAGGCGGAGGTGCTCCACCTGGGGCCGTGTGAACTGCCGGGCGAGGGACAACAGGAGCCCAGGGACCCACAGTCCCCAGACCCAAATCCTAACCAAGAACATCTAATGGAGCACCACTCTGGCCAAAGAGCAGACGACAGGAACACTCAGGCCTTCCACAGAGGTTCCATGATGGCTGCCCAGGACCCGGACTGGCCAGGAGGCAATAAGCCAGGGCTCCTCTCTCCCCGACTGAGGACCACTAGCAACTCTGACGAGGCTGAAGAAAAGGCACCTGACCAAGGACACTACAGGTCAGTGTCTGGCGAGCAATGACTGGAGAGGCCGACCCTGGAGGAGGGAGGGTGTGGTCAGGCCCCTAGAGTTCCTCCCCCGTCCCAGCCGTGTGCCGGGGCAGTAGAGCCGTGGGACAGCAGGGTGGGCAACTCAGTGAAAACCAGAAAGCACCAACCCCTGGCACCAACCCCTGGCACCAACCCCTGGCAGGGTGGGGGACGTGTCCAGGGGAGGGCAGGACAGAGGTGGCCAGGCCCTGTGAATGGACAGAGTCCAGCTCACCCGGCTGCCCACATTCAGAGCCTACAGAGAAGCCCAACTACCATCCATGCTGCCACTGGAGTCCAGCTTCACCTGGTGACAAACGTCACAGCAAGGGCCTGGAAGGCTGGACTGGCGTGACATGGCCATCCTCACTGAGGGACCTGCCATCTGTGCCCAACCCGGCGGAGCACCCACCCTCCAGAACAGAGAGGGGCTGAGGCTCAGCACAGCGTCCAGGACTCAACTCCAACCTGACCAGCACTCCGAGAGCCAGGAGTGCTTGCGTCCCAGGGAGCAGTCACCAGGTGCCACGCCTGAAGGACCTGGTGTGGGACTCACCAGATAAAAACCGAGGTGGCTGGGGTCCCCACGCTCACTGAGCTCCCGAGAGAGACAGAGGACCCCGCAGGGGTTCAGGACTGAAAAGCGGAGTGACTTCAAGTCACTAGGTGGATCAGCAGCAGAGCCACATGACAAAGGAAAGGCACTCGGAGAGATGAGCTATTTGGAAGTGTCCAGGTTTCAAACAAAATCAGCTGACTGAAAAGAGACAGTAGGTGCCATCACTGAGACAGCCACGTGGCGGAAGCACTGACCAGGCGCTGACAGCAGACACAACATACTCGCTCCCAAAAACACCGCAGCCCTGCAGAGGCGAAGGTCCCGACCAGGAAACCAGCACCGCAGGGAAGAGCCTGGTGGAAATTTCAGAACTGAAAATACAATGACCAAAATAGAAGGTTCTGGGAGCA
>JAJEJO010002626.1:363543-387494 GCA_020662805.1 Glaucomys volans
CCAGTCTGACGGGCACAGAGAAGCAGATTCAGGACACCAGAACAACAAAGAGAGCCTCAGGACAAACAAGGTCAGCAAGATGTGACTCACTTCCTGCTTCCCTGGAGCGTTCCTGGCTGTGCTCCAGGGCCACAGAGGAATCCATAACACCACGTGGTTCTAACGCAGGCTGAGGAAGTAGACCACCGGGTCTACCAGGGGGAACCATGGGAAAGTCTCAGTACCCACTCCAAGGGTCCAACGCCCCCCAGAGACCCAGGGGAGGGTGGAGTCCCCAGCAACCCCAGAAGGCCGCAGAGATGCTGGGAAACAAGAATGGGCATTTTTTCCACGGTATGTACATGAATAAAATGTTTAAAGACACATAGATAAATCAAAATAAAACTCTAAAAAGCATGTCGGTAGCGCCCAGGTGGGGGAAGGAGAGAGGAAACACAGAAAACGACCACAGCCGGCAGCTTGATCCGGCTGTCCACACCCCACTGTCCACTCGGTGCGAAGCCCAGCCGTCAGGGCAATTTCACATCCCCTGGATTGGGGTGGTCGGAGCAGACGGAGCTGCCCGCTGTTCCAGAAATCACTGCAGAACTCAGGGTGTGAGCAGTTGAAAGCAAAGGACGAGGCCAGGCAGACCACACACACACTGACCAAAGGAGGCAGGAGCAGCCACGTTGGCATCAGACCAAGGACACCACCAGAGATGGAGAGGGACCCTGTGTGAGGACTTCGCCCACCGGCTCTGCAGACACCACCCCAGCATTTTCTCATTCATGCCACCTGTTGGAAGGAATTTCACGATTTTCATTTAGCTAAACAGCCAGCCTGTTCTTTATCCTTTCTGGGTTCCATCTTGGTCAGGAAGGCCTCACTCCATTCCAAGGCTACCAATTATCCTCTATTTTCTTGTGAGAATTTACTTGTACATGAAAATCTTTAAGGAACATTTCTTTTAGTTGTAGGTGGACACAACACCTTTATTTTATTTAATCATTCTCATGTGGTGCTGAGACTCAAACCCAGTGCCTCACACATGCTAGGCAAGGGCTCTACCACTGAGCCACAGCCCCAGCCCCTTACAGGAAAATCTTAAATCCACCTGATTCTGACTTCCAGAAACTTTCTACCTTTAAACAGTAAAAAAAGGTATTCGTAATGTTCGTGTAGTGAAACACTACGCAACAGGTAAAAATCACGATTCGAATGTTGGGCTTCCTACCTGAACTTGAACTGTAGGGAGAGGAGAGCGGAGGACACAGAATCCTTACTGCACAGCCCCAAGTGGAGCCAGTCCAGGAGTCCCCCAACAGGGAGCCAGGGACAGCACCACACAGGGCAATGCAATGTGAGCCACCAAAAGACGGGCCACTGACATAGGATGGAACTTAAGACAGCAAGAGAGAAAGCAGGCAGCAGAGAATGTGCTGCTTGGCTGCACCCTGAAACCTGGCAGAGGGACACCCCCTGGGGGGACAGCAGGGCAGAGATCAGCCAGCATGGGGACGGCTCTGGGGTGTGGGGTTCTGGGGTGTGGCTCCTGTTCCCGGACTGGGGAAAGCTCACAAGGTTGCGAGGTATCAAAACTCATTGAACTATGCTCTTCAAGAATGGGGATCTCACTGCATGCACATTAGACCTCAATAAAATCATTCTTTAAAACTATGTTTTAGCCAGGCACGATGGTACACACCTCAACTCCTTGGGAGGCTGGGGCAGGAGTATCGCCAATTTGAGGCCAGCCTTGGCAACTCAGCAAGACCTACTCTCAAAGCAAAGTTTAAAAAAGAGGCTGTGGATGTAGTTCAGCCACAGAGTGCTTGCCTCACACTGCTAGGCCTGGGTTCAGTCCCTGGTACCGAAAAAAAAGGGTTCAAGTATAGCTCAGTGGTAGCAGTGGTAGAGTGCCACTGGGTTCAGGCCTCAGCACCACAATAAATAGATAAATAGATATGAAAATAAAAATCATGTTTTAAAAGATCATATTTTCCCAGTTTTCTTTCATGTATATTTACATATGAGAAATACCAAGTATAACTACTTTTTTCTTTTTTTGCTGTACTCTAGGGATTAAACATAAGGTCTTACACATTCTAGTCAAATGCTCTCCCACTGAGCTATAACCGAAGCCCATCCATCCATCCATTCATTCATTCATTCATTGATTCATTCATTCATTCAGAAAAGGGGTCTTGCTTGGTTGCTGAGGCTGGTCTCAAAGTTGCAACCCTCCTGCCTCAGCCTCCCAAGGACCTGGGCACACAGGCATGGGCCACTGCGCCCAGTTAATTACTTCTTAGGTTTTAGATGAAGGGAGGCTTTCAATTTCTTTTTTTTGCTTTCTAGATTTTATTAAATCAACTTTTATTATTTCAGTACTGAGGGTAAGACCAGCATCTCATGCAAGCCAAACGGTGCTCTACCACTCAGCCCCATGAACCCACAAACTATTTCTATAAGGAGAAAAAAAATGTTTTACTCTCTGAGGCTTGCTTACAGTTTGCTAGGTGCTTGTTACGGAGTCCTGGGGACACACTTTATAAAGACAGTGGTGACCTGCCCAGGAACTGCCCCCAGCGTTGGGGCACCCTGGCGGGGGCTGGTGAAAAACAAGGAAGAGTCCTCCCACAAAAGTGGGCCCTGGCAGTGGCTCCCACACCACCCTGGAGCCCCAGCACCCAGACACAGTCTTCCCAGTCCCGACTCCAGAGTGCAGTCTGCTTAAGTGCCTTTCTCTGACGCTGGGGGAGCAGGCCAGACCCCACTTCAGTCTGCCTCAAGTTCCAGCCACCTACTTTGAGAAACCTCCCCACGGGTTTCCTGTTTTCAGTCTGCCCTACTTCCGACCAGGCCAGTGGATCACTGCAGGCTCAGCCTTCTGAGCGGAGGCCCCGCCGGGCAGAAGCTCCGCCCTCTGGTTGCTAGTCCTTATCTCTGCTGCTGGGCCCTGTCACTTTCCCCAGCTGAGGCCCTGGGGAAGAGCATGTGCCTGCATCTAGAGCCCACTCTGGGCCTGCACCCTGGGCAGGCAATTCTCAGCTTCCACCTTTCAATCTGAAATGGGAGAAAAGGAAAGAGTAGATGAAGGACCTGGGTAGCCACTCAGGAGGTGCAGTGTCCCAGCAGGTCCCTGGATTCCAGGACCGCCTCCTTCATCCTCTCACACCCTCCAGCAGCCTGATTTTACATAATCCCCACCTCCCACCGCCAACCCAGTCAATCCAGGTGTGTCCAGACACACCTGGGAAGGGGCAGGGCCAGCAGTGCCACCCACTAACACTGATTAAATGTCCTGTGAATTGGTTCATAGTTTGCCCTACTGACTCTACTGACCTCAAATGCAGAATAACATGACTTGGGCCTGGTTCCTCTGGGGACTGCAAGATCAGAGGGGGACACAGAGACGGTGGCTGCCTTTGGCACTTCTGACCCACTGCTTCCCCCTGGCTCTGATTGTTGGAGAGCACCCAAGCAGCTGCTTCCAGAGGCAGCCCGGGCCTCTGCGAGGGCCACTGCGGGCAGGCCAGGAAGCTCAGGTGACCCAGTACAAGAGCACCCGCGTGCTCAGCAGGAGTGAAGCGGCGACCTCTCCAGCGGAGAGGAAGGGCGGGCCGCGGTGGGAGCGCTGGCCAGCAAAACTGGCAGACTAAACTAGACGCTGCCACCAGACCAAACCCAGAATCTGGGGACAGGGACTGTAATCATAGCTGGCCAAGCATGTCAACACAGACCACGGGCAAGGAGCTACTCCACCCACACATGCCACCAGAGGAATTCTGTCCACGTCCACATGGTCACTCAGGCCACCCCTAAGGGAGGCCAGATGGCCCAGCAGTTAGGAGCGCAGGGCTGGAGTTGGGTCAGAGAGCCTCAAACCCTGCTGGGCCAGGCACGGAAGCCCCCTGAGCGCAGGCTCTTCCTTACTGAAAGTCAGGGCTGGCTCCCACAAAAGCCACCGAGTCTGGCATGACAGAACAGAGGCCCTGTGGCTTGCAGAGTGGCACTCCGTGAGACCACGTCCTCATCCCAGCCACAGGGTTACAGGAAAGCACAACCCGCTTGGGCCCCAAGCCAGGCATCAGTGTCACTGGCACAAAAAAAGAGAAGTGGGCCCTGGAAAGTGGGGCTAGGAGGCTGGAGGGTGACTGAGCATGACACTCTCCCAAAGGGGACATCAGGAAGGCATGAGACGGTCTAGTCTCAGCCACTCAGCCACAGATAGGCTCTCCGAACACCATGCTGCTGGAAACCAGGCGTGGCCGTAGGTCTGTGGCCTCCCCTCGACTGACCCCACCCAGTTTGCTGGTTCTCAGAGTCCCAGGGCCCCTGAATGCCCAGCAAGGACACCTGGGCTGGGCTGCAGCTCAGCGGAGAGCACCTTCCTAGCATACTCGAGGCCCTGGATTTTGCAGCCTGGGCGCTGCAAAATAAATTCTTAGAAGGCATTTCAAACTTAGAACAGCCACCAGAGAATCTGGACCACCACTGTCACCCCCATAATTAACAACAACAAAAACAAAGCCTGCTCCTGCCGTGGGGGCCTGTCTGGTCTCGACAGTCAGCCCCTCCACACTAACGCTGGGGCCCATGATCCCCACCTGAACTGGGCCCAAAGCCTCCCAGGTCCCCCCCTCGTCCCTCCTGTGTCCTCTCTGCAGAGCCACAGGAATCCTTTGAAAAGGTTAAACTGATTAGAACCCTCTAGGGGTTCTCAGCCCACCCAGTAAAGGCCAGTCCCCACCTCAGCCTCGAAGACCTGGGAGACCGGCCCTCCATTACTCGCCACCCACACACGTGGCCCTCACTCCTGTCACATTGGCCTCCTGGCGTCTCAAGGCCTTTGCACTTGCCACTTGCCCAACACAGAGTGCCCATCTCTCCAGGTCTCTAGAAAGATGTACCCGAGGGCAGCCGCCCTGCCTGGCTAACCCGGATGCTGTGTCTGCAGGCTCTCCTCCCCAGGGCCAGCTCCATCAGACACACCTGTCTCCGCCCCGTCTCTTGTCATGGACAATACCCCCACTGCAGGATCCACCTGGCCATCCTGGACCAGCACCTTCAGGGGCACGCGCTCGGCTCAGGGGTGGAGCACGCACTCACACGCCTTGGGTCCTGGATTCCAGCCAGAGCACCAGAGAGAAAAGAAACAAAAACTTGCAGAAGAGGGAAGATGAAGCTGAACACCCCGCACTGGCCAGGCGGTCTCCTCTGCCTTGAACACGGCGGCACTCCCTGCCCAGGCCCCCTTTTCTAATCCCCCTCCTCCCCATGCCAAATGACCTCTCCTTCATCAGCCTCTGCCAATCCCTGCACCACCAGACAGCTCTGCACAAGGGCCTCCGGGAGGGCAGCCTGTGTCCTCTTGCATCCCAGAAGCTGCCCCAGGGCCCTCCAGGGTCGGGTGTCTTTTCATGTTTACCTAAATTAGGTTTCTCCAAATCCCCAGGTCCTCAAGGTGGCCAACCTGTTGCCCCCAAATCGCCCCACCCTCGGCAGGGAGCACACCCCTACAGGTCAAAAGCCCTTCTGAACCATCTTCTCACTCCAGGAAGTTCCCACCCTACCAAGGTGCCTCCTTTTGAGATCCCTGCTAAATAGAAGCATCTGTCCTGGGGCCAAGCCGAGATGGGGAGGGGCCTGGAGCCCCTGGGGACCCATCCATAACCAGTCTCCGGCGGCCACACCACTCGAGCCACGGGCTAGAGGGCCCCAAACGGGTCTCGCCACGCGGGGGGCTAACCGCGCCCGCGCCTCCCATCCCCCTCTGGTACCCCCTTGAGTCTCATTATAGTCCTGGTCCCTGGAGTGTATGTGTCCCCTGCGCCCGGACGTTTCCCTGCCAGCTGTCGCCGAGCCCCCGGCCCCCACCCCAGGTGTCCCCTTCCCGGAGCCTCGGGTGTCCAGCCTTCCCCATCCCGCCCCCTCCCCGACCCCAGCCGGGTCCCCGGCCTCCCCAGCCCGGTCCCCCATCCCGGCCGCCCGCCCTGCCCGGCGCGCTCGCAGCGCAGGCCCGGGGCGGACGCGGCGCCGGACCCCGCCGGACCAGGACGGCCACACTCACCCGCGCCGGGCGCGTCGGGCCCGGGCCCGGTCCCCGGGATCCGCCACCAGCGCAGCAGCGCCCGCGCGGGCTCCAGGCTCACGGCGCAGCGCTGCTGCTTCACCCACAGCACCGAGCGCAGCGGCTCCGCCGCCCCCATCGCCCCAGCGCGGCCGGCGCGGCCTGGTCGCCGGGCGGGGGGCGCGCGGACGCCGGGGGGCGCGGGACCGTTAGCGGCCCCTGCAGTCGCCGGGGCGGCGGCGCGGGCAGGCGGAGGGGAGGCGGCGCTGCGTCACCCCGTACGCAGGCGGCGGGCGGCGGGGACCCGGACGGCGCCGGGAGGGGACGCCGCGGGCCAGGTGCGGGCTGGAGCGGCCCGGGTGGGCGCGCCGGGCAGGGGGCTGGGGACCGAGGAGGGGGCGGGACGCCGGGACGGGCGGGGGCGAGAGGGGGACGGGGAGGGGGCCGGGAGGGGCTGGTCGGAGGGACTGAAGGGGGCAGGGGTCAAGGCAGGACTGGGCGGGGCGGAGGGTCAGAGGAGGGGACTTAGGGACCCAGAGGGGGCCTGGGCAGGGTCGCAGGGCCGCCAGGTGCGCCGGCAGCGCCTGGGGCTGATGGCGCGGGCGACTCTCCTGTCCAGCTGGACGCCGGCGCAGCTCAGCAGCGTCTGCCTGGAGGGAGGTAATGACAGGCGGGGTCGGGGCGGCACAGAAATGCTGCCCGGCAGCGGTGCGCGGGCGTCCAGGGCCGCTGGCCTGGCTGTGGGGCCCCGCGGGGGCGTGACCTTGGGCGTCGGTCCTCTTGGATGGCTGATCTCCTGTGGGCTGGGGAGGGACCTCCCGCTTGGCAGGGAAGGCTTGCTGGAGAAGAAGGTCCCCTTCCCAGGGGCAGAGGGAGCCAGGCCTGGGGCCTCCCGCTGCCGCCACTAAGGAGACAATGGAGGGGGACCAGGTATCAGCTGACCCCTCCCCTCCTAGCGGGTCCAGAGGACGAAAGCCACAGAGCCTGAGTGCTCTGTGGAGCCATCACCCCTGAGGTCCCAGATTCTCCTGTCTCACTATCCAGCCAGAGGAGCATCCCCTCCCCCAGGGAGGTGACCCTTACCCCCAGCTAAAGGAACCCCCAGCACTACACAGGCAGCATCTGTCCCTGCCCTCTGAGCATGTCTGTCCCCCATCATGTCCATCTCTGTCCCCAGAGCCAGCACATAGTAAGCACTCAATTATTGGTTTAGTGGGTGCATTTATTCCTAAGTTATCATTGAGGGGTCTGCGGCTCAGACGTTGAAGAACTTGCCTGAGAATATAGGGTTTTTGGCTGGTGCAGTGGCAGGTACCTGTAACCCCAGTGACTCAGGAGTCAGGCAGGAGTATGGAGTATCAAAGTTTGAGACCAGCCTAAAAAAAAGGGGTGGTGCTGAGGAAGTAGCTCCGTGGTAAAGCACCCTGGGTTTAATCCTTAGTATGAAGAAGAAAAAAGAGAGAGAGAGGGAGTACAGGGTTCTGGCCTGGCATACCCAGGACCTGCCTCAGGGTCTTGCTCCAGGACTGACAGGAAAACCTGCCCTCCCCCCGAGCTGTCCCTCTCCAGCCCTGGTGCTGCAGATGGAGGTGGGCGGGCCAGGTCCCGGGTCTTGATGCCGTGCCTGGCACTGGGTGGCTGCATGGGCAGGTCTGATCCTGCCAGCTCCCTGTGCCTGTCTGCAGAGCAGTTATGGCTATGAATCACTGCTCCCTAGGAGCCCAGCTCCCACTCGGGCGGGTTGCAGCCAAAGCCCCGGGATAGTCCTGCAACTTGGGATGGGCCCAGAATTTGAGCCACACCCTTGGGCAAGCTGGACCTGATCTCCCAGGGCAGTGGGTGGATGGCAGCACAGCCTGCCTTGCTTCCTCCCTCCCACACTCTTGCTCTGAGGCTTGGGAAACATGGATATGAAACTTCTTTGGAAGCCTTGTGCCAAGGCGAGGCTGGTGCAAATACCAAGGCTGGAATGCATGCAGGGGTTTCCAGGCAAGGGCAGAGTGGGCAGGGGCTTGGGAATGCCAGCCTCCCTTCTGGGACTGCTTTCTCTGCCGCCCTATGGCCAGGGACTTTCTGCTTCAAGTTTATTCATTCAGTGTCCTGCAGATGCCACACCTAGGTCATAAAATCTTGCAACCGGCCTGGGAGGCCCAGAGCCCCAGGCCTCCAGGAGCTGCAGCCAGCCAGGGAGATGGCCACGGCAGCCACCAAACCCCAGTGGGCTCTGAGCCGCACCCTGGCATGAAGGGGCCCTCCTCCACCCAGAGGACTCAGCCACTGGCAGGCCCAGGTCTCTCAGGGGCTGCTGTGGGCCAAAGAGGACCCCCTAAGTCCCAGTGCCTCGGAGCACGACCACTTGGAGACTATTTGGAGATGATTAAATGAGACCATTAGGGGCCCTGTCCACTCTGGTGTCCTCATAAGAAGGGAAAATTTGGACACACACAGTGACCTCAGGACATGTGTACCCAGAAGAACACCCTTCTGAAGAGGCAACAGGAGGGTGACCATCTGCAAGCCGCAGGACACTGGCCCTGCCAACGCCTCGGTCTCAGGCCTCCAGCCTCTGTGACCTTGATCCTCAAGGTATAAACGTCAGTCCTTTCAGCCGTGAGTCTGAAAGGGTGCTGTGGACCCAGCTGACGACGGCAGAGGCCATTCAACTGGGTACTGTCATCCATGGGCAGGGTTGGGGGGCCTAGCCAGTGCAGCACCCCTGCTTTGCTCAGGAGGAGAGGGTGACCTCGTGAAGGATGTGTTCAGAGGGCACTTCCTATAGCCGAGGTGGGTGGTGTCAGCCAGGGTCGGGCCCTCTGTGGGGCCTTGGGCCGTGATCAAACACTGCACGGGGGTGGAGGGAAGGGGCAGCTTGGCCCAGAGCAGCTGCCAGGCCTCTGCTGTGTTGGGTCCCCTGGGGCCATCCAGGAACCAGGTGTGAAGGCCACCGGAGCCGCCGGCGGACAGCCAATGGGCAGCCAGTGGACAGTGTCATCCCTGGGAGGCCTGCCTCTGTGTTGGGTGCCCCCAGCTCCCCCGAGCCTCTCAGTCCCCTGGCTCACCTCTTCCCTCGCAGGCATCCCTTCCCCACACTGGGCTCTGGCCACAATGCCCTTCCCGAACGTCTGCCTGGGGACCTCCGCTTACGTCCTTCAGCTGCAGAGGCCACTGGCAGTTTGCTCCATGGTGCTTCCACCCAGGTGCCACAGCCTCACCTTTGCCTGTGTCCCTGAAGCACAGCGATGCCCCAGCCTGTTGCTGGCCTGGCGTGGGTGCAGCTGGGGCCTAGTCCTACACAGGGGTTAGCCGTTCCCTGAGCTGCCAGATCGGCCAGCGGCATGGCTTTAGCCCAGATCCCTGATGAGTCAGACCCTGCCCTTGCCCCTGTCCCTGCCCCTGTCACTTGTCTAATCTAGAGACTGGGGCCACTGGGGCATCCGGCTGTGGCCAGCACCCTCTGTCCCTAGTGTCCAGGGCCTCTCGCATGGGCTTTCTAGACCCTGAGGTCCTCTCTAGGGCTATACATTGCCACCCGAGAGTCACTAGTGTCCCACCCATTGGGTCATCCACACCAGAGGCCCTCTGGCCACCAGTGGCAGCAGCCAGGCCTGTCCCTCCAGTTGTCTCTGATCTCCTTTGTCCCTCTAGTCCTGTCACCCCTGCCTTTATGTCCTAGAATGACACTGCTTGCTCAGCTGCCAGGCCTCCTCCCAGATGAAGTCAGACAACCATTTGACATCAGAAACTAGGATACTTCTGGGAGGGGTTGGGGCGGCCTGGCTCACCTCTGCACCAGGCTGCCAGCCGTGCTGCCCTCTGCCCTCTAGGAGGAGCCTTCAAGCACGGCCCATCAGAGCCCACGGCCTGGAAGAAATGTCCTGGGCCCAAAGAGGCCCACGTGTTTGGAGAATGAGCTGATCATTACAAAATGCACATCTTGTGAAGAGGAGAATCCTGTGTGAGCCAGGCAGAACTGCTGGAAATGGGTAGCTTTACTCCTTTTAAGATGGAAAAACAGAGACCTGCAAAACTAACTCGACCTTGCCAAGTTACACAGAAAGGATATCAGGCGGGTGAGCACTGCAGGTTGTCCTGCCCAGGTGGCAGGGATCACATC
Source organism: Glaucomys volans (assembly GCA_020662805.1). Taxonomy (NCBI): domain Eukaryota; kingdom Metazoa; phylum Chordata; class Mammalia; order Rodentia; family Sciuridae; genus Glaucomys; species Glaucomys volans. The sequence continues at coordinate 373,713 of JAJEJO010002626.1, forward strand.
GCCACAGGACAGTCTGACATCAGAGGGCGAAAGGCGGCTCAGGCTTCACCCAGTGCGCTCAGCAGGCCCCTCTACCTGGGGGCTCTGGGGACATCCCTCGTGCCCTCAAGGGCGTGCAGGACAGCCCCACCCGAGCTACCCTCACAGGAGTAGTGCTGCCCACCCTGGCTTAGCCTGTGCATCCGGGAAACCTGGGCTGCAGGTGTCCCTCCTGGGGCAGTTGCCCGAGGGCAGATCTGAGCTGGAAGGCCAGTGAGGCCAGGCTAGGTGGAAGTAACACTGAGGCTGCGGCCAGGGATCTGGCTTCTCATGCACCTGGGGAGCTGGGGTATCGCCCTGCCCAGGGCCCCGAAGGCCAGGCTTGGCTCATGTTTGAGTTCCCCAGACCTGCTGAGTGGGCACCAGGATGCCCGCCGCTCTGCTAAGCATTAGGTCATGTAGCCCTCAGGTTTTGCTGCCCTCCAGGTAAGGAAATGGTCCCTAAAGAGTAGGGGACTGGCAGGGTTACCTGTGGGCAGGCACAGGACTGTCCGATTCAAAGCCTGCCCTCTTTATGACCCTGCCAGCCTGTGGCTCCCGTCTGGGTTTCTCTCCAGATGGGAGCATCCTAAGATTGGACCAGTCTGCTGTCCCTGGAGAAGGATGTCTGCCCCGTGGCAGGCCCTCTTAGGGAGAAGGCCAGTTCCTACTGGTTGAACCTGAGGCCACTCAGGGCAGGAAGGAAGTTCCTCCTCCCTGTCCCATGCAGCTGGAAGGAAGACGAACAGCTGCCTGGGCCCGTGGCACACAGCACTGTTAGGAGAGGTGCAGCCAGCACCTGGTGTGGAAAAGAGAAAACCTGCTTGAAACAAACCCAGGAACTCGGAAATGAGTCCCTCCGGGAGAAGGACACTCTTGGCTCATACAAAATAGCCTGTGTGTAATCAACAAACCGCAAACAATAAGTATTGAATCCAAAAACAAAAGCAAAAACCAACAACAAACAAATAATAAAACAACAAAGTAAAAACCAAACAAAAATTAGGAAAAAAGCAAAAAGCAACAGCAACCTCACAAACGAATCCCAAAGTGACCTTAGGGCTGTATGGAAATGGGCTCCCACGAAGATCAAAGCAGGCAAGGTGTCCTGGCCCCAAGAAAGGCACACTCAAAACGTCCCCACCGTGATGGTGGTCTGCAGGGCGCTGTGCAGACAAGGACGGGCACAAGGCCCTCCTGAGAACTCCAAGGGCAAACTGCACCCCCACCCCATGCTGACAGCTGGAGGGGAGGGGAACCTGAGGACTGGAGAGAGGCGGGAGCCCTGCCTGAGAATGCTGCCCACCCTGTGAAATCCGGGGACCGGGTTCTGCTCACGCCGCCTTCTGTGGCCTCAGGTGCAGCTCAGGGCACCGCACCCCGGATCTTCCTGGCTATGTGCTTCCCATTGTCATTGAGCCTAGAAGGCCCTCCTGACGTTGCCTTCCTGCAGCTGTTCCTGTCTGCCACCTGTTGGCCTTTCCCAGTGGACTGTCCTAGTCCAGCAGGGACTGGAGAGAGCGAGTTATGAGCTGAGGGGTCCCAGGCACGACTGTACGCTGTCCTGCCATCCTTCCCGGGCACTGTGGGTCAGCCTTGGGGCTGGCCTCCCCAGCTCTGGACCTCTGGCCCGTGCGCCACCCCTGGGTGCTGAGTCCCTTCTCTTCTGTTTTAGCATTACAGGAATCTGACCTTGTCCTTCCAGGTGCCACGTGACTGGTGCTAGGGGAGCGTGGGGACAGGTTGGCCTGTATGCAGCTGTTGGCTTGTGACGAGGCATGGACAAGGTGTGGAAGGGTGGAAGGTGATGGGAGCAGACCAGCAGGCCCAAGGAGCCAGGGGCCTAGTCTTTCTCATTTTGGTGTCCCTGATGCCAACACAGAGCCAGAATGGTGGATATACAATAAATGATTGTCGAATGTATAGAGAAAGAAAATGCAAGCCCAGGCATCCAGGGGAGCACTGACCCCAGGACCTTGTGCATTTTATTTTTATTTTTTATTTTGAGTCAGGGTCTTGCTAAGTTGCTTAGGGTCTCGCTAAGCTGCTGAGGCTGGCTTTGAACTCCTGATCCTCTGCCTCAGCCTCCCGAGTCGCTGGCAGGTGGCTGCCACGGTGCTGAACCCCAATGAAGCAATTTTGAGACCAAACTGAGTAGAAATCAGGGGTTGTTTAAGAAGCACCAGTGGGGCAGACATTAGGACGGGGTGGGGCACGGCAGGTGGGACGGCTCCTGCGTGCTCCCCCTGACGGAGCTGCTCAGCTGCCGGGAAGGAGCATGGACCCTCCCCCAGCTTGCCAGTGCTGCCAAGAGAAACCAGATACCCACATTTCTATGTGAGCTCTTGTGATTTTTGAGTATTGGCAACATGATTCTGAAGTGGAGAATGCTTCTCAGATAACATGGTGCGATGACAAAGCCCAGATGCAGGCCGGAGGAGCCCAGAGGCCCACACCTTTGTGGCCTTGTCTAAAACTGCAGAGTTGAGCTCGACTGCAAGGTCGGTGTTTGCTACGGAGACTGACACATGGATCCTGGTGCCGCGTGTATGAGTGTGCCCCAAACAGCAAAGGGACAAAACCGCAAAGGAAGAGCTGTTGGAAGTCCAGGTGGAGACCAGATGCGAGCACACTAGGTGGGCTGCTCGGGATGCTGACACTGTGACACCAGGACCAGCACCAAGTGCACTGAGCCCTGAGGGCTGGGCTCATCCTAGAGGCAGGAGCAGGCAGGAGCACAAGGAGCCACAGCCCCGGGGCAGTGGGGCAGGGGGACAGCCTGGATCAAGGGAAGGACCAGGGTGACAGCGGCCCAGACAAAGTCACCAGCCAGTGGTGGCCAGGCCCAGCCACAGATCCATGCCCAGCCTCCAGCCTGCCTTTCTTGAGATGTAGCGCCCACACCGTGCGATTCACTCACTCAGGGGGCCCGGTCCCTTCCTTCCCAGTGTATTCACGAAAAGTCCCGCAACCACCAGCATGGGGGGCAGGGTTCAGAACATTTTCTTCTCCCACGAAGGGTGCCTGTGCCCAGCAGCAGTTGTTCCCATTCCGCCACCCTCCTTGTGCTTTCGGTCTCTATGGATTTGCCTGTTCTAGACATTTCATATGAATGGAATCATCACACCGGGGCCTTGTGCAGACTCGGCTGGTGAGCCGCAGCACTGAGCCTCATCCCCCGTCCCAACAGCTGGCCTCTGCATCTGGCTTCTTCACCCAGTGCCTTAGTTGATTCCTGCTGCCATAGTAAGTTACCTGAGGCCAGGTGATTTATAAGCAAGAGACATTTGCTGCTCACAGTTCTGGAGGCTAGGAAGTCCCTGACAGAGGCGGCCGCAGGTTGGACGTCTCTGTGAAGTCCCGCTCCTTATGGAAGGTGCCCCTGGCTGCCTTCATGGGCAGTAGGCTGCTGAGGGGAGATGTTTTCTCATTGTGGGTTTTTGGTTTTTGTTTGTGCGACACTACAGATCAAATCCAGGCCCTGCGTGTTCTGGGTAGGCCCCCTACCTCTGAGCTACTTCCCCCGCCCTCACTGTGGTCTCCATTGACATTTCCCAGTTAACTGATGCTTTGGGACATCTCATCACGTGCCCTGCAGCCATTCACACGTCTTCTCTGCCAAAACGTCAGCCTGGGCACCGCGCGCACGGTTCCTCCCGAGGGAGCTGCCTCCGGTCTCAGCCCTGTCATGATCACTGCTATTTTGTAAAAACACTGCTACAGAATTGGAGGTCAGATTCTGGACTGGGAGCTTTCTGGGACTCTGACCCAACACAGCCTCCACTGCTGGTTCTATAGACCCCCACCATGTGTGCCCCTGTCACCCCCTGCAGTGCAGACATCGCTAATCAACCATGGCACTCACAGTAGATTCATCTACGGGGTCCCAGGGGATGGGGAATTGGACAAGCTTCAGTTTTGAGGGGTTCTCTCACAGAGATGAGGAAAAGACACGAATGGACCCAGTTTTCAGGTGCTGCAATAGAAATCTGTACTGGGGAATTCGGGGTCCAAGATGGGTGCATTAGTTCTCCCTGGAGGATATTCCACACGGAGGTGGCTGTCCAGATTTGGGGGTCTAATTAATAATAAATTCATGGAAGCAGGGCAGCTCCTAATGTAGACTCACCACGTGATCCAGCAGCCAGCTGTGAGCAGGGACGCAGGGGCTCGTCAGCGCTGTTCAGAGCAGCGCCAGTCACAGTGGGCAAAGGCAGAAATCGTCCAGTGTCCATCAACGGATGAGTGGATCAACGGGATGTCCCTGGCCACCAACAGGGACGAAGCTCTGATACACACTAAGCATGGATGACATCGAGGGGCAAGGCATTCCCACCAACTCTGGGGACTCCTGGATCTGGCTCCATGTGTTTGGGGGCTCTGAGGAGTGAGATTCCATGACTGCCAGGAGCCCCCCTTGGGAAGGCACACCCAGATATTCCGGGCTGTCTCAGGTGACCAGCTCCCCCTTCTTTCAGGGCTTCCAGTCCCATGTTATAGAACACTTCTGTATCAGGCTCTTGGTCACCCCAGTCCTGATTCCAGGCTTAGGGCCTTCCCAGCATTGGAGCTGGCCCTGGGCCACTGAGCTCTTTCTCCACTGGAATTGTGGGGTGGCACCAGGTGGGTGACCTCATTTAGCCTTAAGCTGAAGTAGAACAACAGTGCCAATTAGCAGCTGCCCAAAGCAGAGCCTGCAAATAGGCCACAGCCTCTGCTGACATCCTGGAACATGGAAAATTCTTTGTGCAGTCTTCCAGTGTGGGTGCAGTTGTGAGGATGGCCCCGTCCCTGGGGACACATGCTTTTTCAGTAGGTTGGGGGTAGGGTGGACAAGAACCTGCATGTTTTATTTGCTCCCCAGGTGATCTGAACATCGGTGGTCCTCAGATTGTACAGCCAGCACAACAGGGGGCCTGCCTTGCTGTCCCACCCAAGGTCAAGGCCCGAACTTGCTCTGTACCTAGGCCTGTCTGCCTGCTCATGGCCCCACCCTCCAGAGGGCAGCCAAGAGGTAGATGCCCTGTGAAGCCTGACCACTGGAAAGGCTGGAAAGGCTGCTGCTGCTGCTGCTGCTGCTGGGAGAAGCCTTTGCCTCTGTCCATCCAAAACCCTGGCCTCTGGTACCGGGGGACGGATGAGGTAAGGCAAGAGCCCTGGCTGGGAGCCGAGGCACCTGTGTGGTCCAGGATATGCTCTGCTAGCCAGTCAGTGGCCTTGGTCACTCCCTGCCCCACACTCAGTCCCTCTTTCCTTGAAAGCAAACGTGAGGGTCAAGGGAGCAGACAGTCTCTCAGGATCTGATCCGTTGACCATGGGGCCTGGAATGTACTTCCCTGGCCCCCACTTCACCTGGGTCTCTGTGGTCAGGGCCCAGGCTGCTCTACTCCTCCCACGGTCACCTGTTTAAGGATCTGGAAGTGGACTGATCTGTCTGGGACTGCCCCTCTGACCTTCTGCAAAGCTCCCCAGGAGTGCAGAATGGCAGCTACTGCCCCATTCTTCAGATGGAGCAGGGAGGCCCAGAGGGGCTGGGTCATGCCTGAGTCACATGGAGAGGGGCTGCCTGACCCCTGGCCACCTCTGGCTGCACCAACCATTCCTGGTTTACGTGGGTGAGGTGACGCCTGTGCCTCAGGGGAGCCACGAGATGAAGGCAGAGGAGCCACGGGGCAGCTGTGGGCACCTTGCAGGGTGTGGGTCAGGGCTTTCCTGGGTGTCCAGCCAGGGTCCGGCATGGTGTGGTGCTAAGGTCCCAGAGTCCGGCTCCAGGAGGCTGGTGCCACCTCCCTGGGTGGACAGCACGAGACCTGGGGCCCACCTCATCCTGTACTGGGAAAAGCACCCAGGCCCTCTCTCAGAACTTCCCTGTTACCAGTGCTCCCAGCCCTTCTCTGTGCCCACCATCTGCCCGCCAGTGGGTGTGATGACTCAGCCGCACAGCTCCCTGGGCAGGGAGAGGACAAAGGCCAAGCTCCTGAAGACACCACAGACTCCTGCTCAGGCAGAGGAGGGGCACACTGGGGGGCTGGAGGTCTCGAGGGGTTGGTGTCAGCATGCAGGGATTTTGGCAAGTGAAGGGTGGGGGACACCACAGGAGACAAAGAGGCACCCTGAGTGTGTTGAGGACAGGGAGCACCAGGGATCTGGCTGTTGTGGCTTGGATGTGAGGTGTCCCCAAAAGCTCATGTGTGAGACAATGTAAGAAGGTTCAGAGGAGAAACAATTGGGTTTTGAGAGTCTTACCCTAATCAGTGAATTCATCCCTGATGGGATTAACTGGTAGCTGAAGGCAGGTGGGGTGTGGCTGGAGGGGGCGTGGGCGTGGCTTTGGGGTATATATGTTTGTATCTGGCGAGTGGAGTCTCCTTCTGCTTCCTGATGACGTGGGCTGCTTTCCTCTGCCACACTCCCCACCGTGATGTCCTGCCTCACCTCCAGCCTGGAGGAATGGAGCCTGCTGTCCATGGACTGAGACCTCTGAAACCGTGTGCCCTCAAATAAACCTCTCCTGCTCTGTAATTGTGCTGGTCAGATCATTCAGTCACAGCAGTGGAAAGCTGACTAAAACACCAACCAACTTGGAGCGGCCCGTGGCTGAGCATGGAGACTTTCCCAGACATGGGTTTGCTGCCGGTGCTGGAGCTCGGCCTGGGGCAGTGGGCCACATGCTTCTGGGGCAGTGAGCAGCAGTGGTGGTGGACGTTCCCCGGGGGAGGCCAGCGGGAGTCAAGGGCCCCTTCCTTGGCCTGCAAGCCCCACCGTGCTGTGGGCAGGACATCTGGAGGCTGGAAAGCCAGGTGTGCCTGAGGCAGGCAGCCGTAAAGAGGCATTTGAGGTCAGCGGTTGACAGGAGTGAACGAGGAAACCAGGAAATGGACAGGGCAGGGCGGGTGTGGCATGCACTTGGGCCAGGTCCCAGTAGGTGCTCCATCTACCATGCACCCCTGGCCTTGGCCCAGTGCCTAGGAACTGTCCCTGCTGGGACCTGGGCCATAGCTCAGCTCTGATGGCCCCTGGGAGTGAGCCTGGGACCCAGAGCCCATGAGGGTGGTCCTAGTTCAGCTGCTGAAATGGTGCTTAAGATGACAGAGTACCGTCAGTGGCCCTCCTCCCCTTTCCCATCCTCCTGCCTCCTTCCAGCTCACCCCTTCTCCCTCGATCTTCCTTCCAAGAAATCCTGTGTTAGGGAGGGACATGGCTTTAATCCCTTCCTTGCACCTGGGGAAGATGAGGCCCAGAGGGGAGCTTGGACATGCCTTGGCCACTTCCTCCCTGGCCCTACCACATTCTGAACCAGGAACAGTATGAGGTCAGGTCTTGGGTCTTTCCAAGTCAAGCTAATTTTCCTGGATTTGCCATTAACATGAGTAAGCTGCCTGGCCCAGCTGGGGACCAAGTCCCTTTTCTTTGATAACAAACCTGGCATCTGAATCCTGAATCCTTCGCTGGTGGCTGTGGTCACAGGCTGGGCTCTGGCAGTGGAGCTGGGGTGAAGGCCCAGGAAAGCATGAAAGGATTCAAGGCTTTGGGGCTGAGGTTCCATGACTCCACATGACCCTATGGGACAATGGGCCCAGTTCTATACAGTTCATCTGATGAATGGCCACCTGCCGCTACTGACCAAGTAGTCAGGCGGAAAGGCTGTCACCTGTTGGAAATCCTAGTAACCAGAGCAGTGGCGACGAGAGTGAGGACTGGCTTGCAGACTGAGCTTGTGCAGCCACGTGCAGACGTGGGCCCAGAGCAGAGCGAGGCGGGTGTGCGAGGCAGCACTGAGATGTCTGTTGGGAGGGCCCGGGTCACTGTCCCCTGCAGAGGCCACACCTCTGCCTGCGTAGCTGGCCTGGCTTCTGCCCCTGCTTAGCGACACGGCCCATGTGTTGCTTGACATTCAGAGTTGGCTCCCTCCTGCCCTACACAGGAGTAGGCCGGGCTGCCGACGGGAGGGAGGTCTGGGGAATTCTTGTGCAGGCCGCAGAGGGGCCCCATCCTTGGCCTTCACGTGACCAGGACTCTTGTCTGGAACACAGATGCATTCTTATTGCTCAGGCTCCGCCCCACACAGCTTCAGGGTCCATTCATTCTGGCCAGGGCTTGCCCATCCTGGGCAGCAGGTGGCTCACAACTGGGCTTCGCCCTGCGCCACCTAGAGACGGCTAGGAGACATGGCAGGGGAGAGGGGTTAGCCTGCACTGAGAAGTCTAGGTGGCCCACATGCCAAGGGTTGGCCTCTCCCTGCGTCACCAGCCCCCTCCCTGTCTGCTCTCACCTTCGCCACCTGGAGGCATGGGGACCATGCTGGCCCAAGGCAATAAGTAGCTGAAGCAAGAGGGGAATGGGAAACTGGGGGAGCAGAGGGTGGAGCCTGCCCTAGGAGGGGTGTGCCCCGGGGGCTCCTGCACAGGCCCAGGCCAGTGTTCCTGCACAAAGCTGTCCCCTGGAGACTCCCCCCCAGGCACCACCCTGCATCCCCTCTGACTCTGGCCACCTCCCAGTCCCTGCCCACTCCAAACCCAGTCCCATGCTTCCCCCTACTCTGCTCCCCACCCCTCTGACTCCCTGCCCTATTCTGTGCCTCTCTAATCCACCCCTCCTGTCCCCACCTGCCCATGCCTGACCCCAGTGTTCTTATGTCCCCATCAAAGCAGCATGGACGTAGGCTTGGAACCTGGGCCATTTGCCGTTCTTTGCAAACCAGACAAGATCTCAGTCCGGTTGTAGCCCTACCACCTGGCTTTCCACTGTCCCTCACCCTCAGGCTGCCCAGTGGCCCCATCCCCCCATGGGGCTTCCATCCAGCTCCTTCCCAGGCCATGACCTCCAGGTCTCCATCTGTCCAAAGGTGCTGTTTGGGCTGGCGACCTACCCACCCTTGCCATCCTGCCCCCACGCTGACAGGGATGTAGGAGCAGGTCCTTTGTCCTGAGTGTGTGATCCCAGTCCCCAGCGCTGGGACTGGCCCAGTCAGGCATCGGGGAGACACTGTTCTTGTCCTCTGGCCGTGTTCCCTGGGTAGTTAATAGACAGATCAGCTTCTTCCCCTCATTCCAGGAGCAGCTGCGGGAAGTTCAGGGAGCACGGTGTGCACACCCAGGGCATTCTGGTTGCCACTTAGGGACGGTGTCCTGTCTCTCTCAGACTCAGCTCCTGCTGTTCCTCTCATATTTGCTGGGAGATTGCGGTTGATAAAGTGCCTTCAAATCCATTGTCTGAGGGGACTCCCGCCGCCACCCGGACAGACACACGGGCAGGTGTCCTCACCACTCCTTCACAGGCGGGAACACAGGCTGGCAGTGTTAGGGCATGACAGTGGCCACCATTGTCATTAGTGGGGGACTAGAACACAGCTTGCAGATGGCCAGCCAGTCTGGGCCCCCTCCATGACCTTGTGCTGTCCTGCCTGAGTCAACCCAGGGCCTTCTGGCTATGAGTCACGTGGACTCATGGTTCCCTGCACACTTGCCAAGGGTGGGGGAGGGACCCCACGTGCTGCAGAGGATCCTGGGACCCAGCCTGCACGGTCAGGGGAGGAACTGCACTGCTGATTCTATTTCCTTCCAGCTGTGTGACCTTGGCCAAGGTGCTGGCATGACTGAATCAGCTGAGCTGGGGTTAGCCCAGCTCCAGGCTCTGGCCCCTCTTACCAGCAGTGGACTTTGCAATCACTTAGCCTCTCGAAGATCCAACTTTCTCATCTTTACAATGGCCCTAGTGGCGACCACAGGGCGTCCTGGGCAAGATGCTGTGGTTGCTGAGCTTGAGAGCCAGAGAGGGTGGCCACAATGCACACTGGAAAGGGACTGAGGGCCAGGGGCTTGGGCAGGGTGCAAGAGCCGAGGTAGGGATGTGAAAGTGGAGGGGAGGCCGGGAGGGGTCAGAGGCTGCATCTGGAGGGTCACCTGGGCGAGCAGGGGTGCGTCGGCCCTCCTGTGTCGCTGACAGCCACAGTAAGATTGATGCCGTTCTTCGAAGTGTCTGGTCTGATTTCCAGTTTCTCCTGGATGCCCACATAGTTGATCCATTTTTTTTTTTTTTGGAGGGGGAAAAGCTTTTAATTAAAATTCTTTTGCTTCTAAGGACTCATTTGCCTTCTTTCCCCTTCTCCTTTTCCAGCATTAAAACACGGTAGCAGAATGTGTGACTTTTCCAGTGGATTTAATGAAAGAAAAAAGGGGAGGAAAAGAAAAGCCAAAAAAATTCTGGCCATCCTGGCTCCTCTTCCTCAGTCGGACAGGAGGGTTGGCTGTGGGGGGTCTGTCTGGGGAGAGGGGCTGGGGCTGTCTCCAGGCCCCAGGGGTCACAGTTCCTCTCCCTCCTCCTACATTTCCTCCCAGTGTACCTGATGGGATAGAAGTTTCTGGAGTGTAGCACTTAACTGAGCTAGGAACCCAGAGGGCGTGCCCATCAGCCAGCCTTCCTCCAGGTCAAACGCCCACACCAGGAACTAGGACTCGGGCACCCGGGAAACACCAGGTCCCGAAGTTCAACCCAGAGCATGTTCTGAGCAGCTACGGCGTGTAAGGCTGACCTTGACGGTGCTGGGGGATGGCATGCCCCCCTGCAATTCAGAGACACCGTGAGCAGCACCAGTCTACTGTTGAGCATTCCCAGTTGCCAGAACATTCCTGCAAGAGAGGAGTGAGGCTGCAGGGCAGGTGGCAGGGTGGGAGTAGATGCCACTTCTCATTATTGCCAATATGCAGAAATAAGGGCAGTTTACATCAGGTCTCTAACTTTCTCAATTTTCAGGCCTAGCACAAAGAATTTTTGAACAAAGTGAAGATGTACATATTTATTTATAAATTATATACATACGCTTCTATCAGTCCATGTGTCATTGGACAGGGGTCCAAGGAGGTCCCTCCAAGGGGATAATAGGACCTCAACTTGGCCTGGGCAGGTTGTTGACTTATGCCATCAAAATGAGTTTTAGGATGTGTCAAAAGCAAGTCATAAGCAAAGAATTATTAAAGGACAGCAAGGGATACGTACCCCAAAAGTAGGGTGTGGGTGCCCCTCACCTCTCAGAGAAGGGAAGAGGAGCCTGGTGCCCAGGGTGGAGCTCTCCGACTGTATACAGGACTTTCCTGGGAAGAAAAGTGCAGATTCTTAGACAAGCTTTTGTGAAAATCAACTCCCATGTCAATCATTTGAGATTTGGGGTTCCAAATCTTTCTTCCTGGCTAAGCATCCAGCTGTCAATCAGCTGTGGGCACACAGCATGTGTCTTTTAATCTGGTGACGTTTGCCTGGCAATGTTTCCATTTTGGTTGATCTACAAGCATGTAGGGAGGCTTTGATCACCTAACTAGAGAGACGCGCAGGGCTGGTCCTGCTCAGAGGTCAGGGTCCCATCTGGCAAAGTTCTCTTTCCGTCTCCCTCCGAGAGCCCACCTATCTCACATGTACTGAGCAGTAGTGAGGAGATGGGAGGGCCTAGGCAGCCAGGGCAAGGTGGCAGTGAGGGGTCGGGGCAGGGCCAAGCCAAACAGCGGGGAGAGGGTCTTCTGATGGGATCAGCTTCCTGGTTGATGAAAGTGCTCATGGACACAAGTGGGGACCCAGTCAGACAGACACTTCTGTACTCGTGTTCCTGGGTGGGGACCCAATAGAAAAACTAAGACAGATGTGTGGACAGAGGGGGCGTCCATCAATTAGGGAGGAGATGAGGACAAGAGGAATTCCAGAGACCATGAAAAGAGCAGCCAAGACTCCCCCGCTGGTCCCCAGCTCTGGGCCCTCCTCTTTGGAGAAGCCTACCTCTCCTTTTTGAGATAAACCTCCTGGGGCTGGGGTTGTGGCTCATTGGTAGAGCACGTCCCTGGCACATATGAGGCACTGGGTTTGATCCTCATATAAATATATAAACAAAATAAAAATAAACAAAATAAAGGCCTTGTGTCCATCTACAACTAAAGAATAAATCAGTCCACTTTTTGATCTGTCTGTGTTCTGTTCTTCAATTCCTTGCTGAACAGAGACAATGAAGCCCGCGATGGGAACAGCAGCAGGATTTGATTGTCCTCTTTAGGGAAGGTGTCGCTTTCCCACACTCAGTGCAACACTAGGCCGTCTGGTTTATGTCATAAGCCGGACACGTCCTGGTCTCTTAGCTGAGCTCCTCGGCACATGTCTAGAATGGGCCCTGGCTCTCCTCCCAGCTGTTCTCAAGGCCACCATCACAGGGTGGTGGACATCTGTGTGCTGTAAGAAGAGGAATGGGATATCTGGGCTCAGGAACAATTGGATCCAGGGTTTAAACCATTGTCACTCCTTTTCCTTCTTCTCATCACTGCTCTTTGCATATGGCTTCATTTTCTCTCAACAGGCCTCCCCCTCCTCACAGCAGGGAACTTGGCCCCCAACACACCCCAGCCTCCAATCTGACAGCTTCTGCCCTGGGGCAGGGAGAGGCCACTTTCTCAGCCCAAAGCTCTCCTGTTAGACTCCCGCTGCTCCATCTGGTGACTGTAGCCATAGGGCAGGATCCGGGAGCATGTGGGGACTCCCAGGGAGATGTGTGTGTGGAGGAGGGCCCCAGAGCCAGGTGAGCCAGGTGGGCATTCTCAGGGGACATCTCTGTTGCAACAGGGCCCTAAGGCACCTGTCTGCTTACTGGTAATAGCAGGCAGGGCCCTCAGTGATCCGTGCTCTTAACCTATTTATGTTAAAACAATTACAAAATTTTATGATTAAAAATACATGAGAGACTCTCAGAAGTCACACGATGATCTCATTTGGGAGCTGGACACAACGAGAAAGCACTCAAGTTCCATTTGGAGGAGATGCCTCAGAGAAAGTCACCAGGAATGGGGACAGCCCATTTAAAGAAACTAAGCCCAGCTGAAGGACAGGAAAGGAGTGGCCAGGTTGCACCAGCAGAACTGCTCAAGTGATTCGTGTAAAAGATGAACCTTGAAAGATGTCCCTGGGTCATCGCACACGGTGTTTCCAGACTGGCTTCCTCCTCTCCCAACGAGGTGGACAGAAGGAAGGACAGGTGGAGGGGCCGACGGGGAAGGGAAAGGAACTCTAACTTTAAACCTGAGGAGCTCCAAGGACACCCTCCTTGGCTCCCTGGCCTGCTCTCTCCAGACCGCAGTTCTTGGAGCCCTTGAAGCACCGTGAGTGGCCCTAGGTGGTGGACGCCTGTGCCCCGACAAGTTCCCACAGCACCTTTGAGACAAGGGAGGCCCAGGATGTAGTGGAGACGTGGGCGCCAGCACTCCCTACACTCTCCATGGGCGCTCGATGTCGACCCTGAGAGAGCCAGACCCTGTGGCCCACCTGCTTCACCCCACGCACTGCTCACGCGGCTGTCCACCCGTTTCCTCTACAAAGAAGCGCCCGGTCGCCTTCTTCCTGTCCTGCCCCAGCTGCTCTCCTCAGCAAGTCTCCTCGCTTTCTCTCTAACCCTCTTCCCAGGCACCCTGAAATTCCCTCCTGTGGCTAAGGGCTCCTTCTCCCTTCTGGGGACCTCCTTGGACCCCTTTCTGAGGACACTGCTCCCCAGAAGCAACCACTGCCAGTATTTTGGTGCCCGGAGGGGTGGACATTGTGTGTCATCCATCCCAGGGGGTGGGCAGTGGAGACGGGCTGTTCAGGGGTGGGCTTGACAGGTGCAAGCCCATCCTGGTGGCACTGTCCCTCCTCACACAGTGACTGCTGCCAGCACAGCAAGCACAGCAAGCCCGTGGTGTCTGCAGGGCATTGGTTCCAGGACACCCCCAGCCAACCCAGCCTCAGGGGCTCAGGTCCTTG
>JAJEJO010002626.1:387594-407827 GCA_020662805.1 Glaucomys volans
CGTGATACTCCTGCTCAGTCCTGAGTCTGTTAGGTTCAGTTCCTTATGAAGCAAACCCATCCTTGGCTGTCTGTCCTGAGGTTTGCACTATGAGCCTTGCGGCCATGCGTGCCATGAACGGAAGTGCAGACAGAACCCTCTCTGGGCGATGCCTACAGCCTCGACATGCCTGCGTGGAGGAAGGAAAGTGGGGACCTAGCAGCCATGGTGGAAGCTTTCGTGGTGTTAAGCATGTAGACAGCCAGGTGACGGCTATCTCAGATTTGGAGTTTCCTTTAGATTTTACTGTGGAAACCACAAAGACATCCATGACCTGGCAACTACTGGCTCCTTCAGTACTATTTTGAGACGTGCCACTGTGGAGTTGTGTCTTCTGTGAGGCCCCAGTGTACCCAAGCTCTCTGGAAACACAGCCTTTTTTATTGGGAAAAACATTTTCAGTTAAAGCCTTGGAAGGAAAGACCACAGTCCACCAGTGGAAGTGAGTCCTCATTCTGTCGTTGTGACCCTCACTCTGAACAATTCAACTCCCCGCCATTTTTGGTGGTGCTGGGGAGGGAACCCTGGACCTCTTGCATGCTAGGCAAGGGCTCTACCACTGGGCTGCACCAGCCCTCAAATCAAACTTCTGGTCTCCAGTGAAGAGTCTGTGAAAGCACAACGGGCTTGTAATGTTTAAGTGGGGCAGGGCAGGCCAGTGGGAGGGAGCAGGCTTCACGGGGCTCAGGGAGGGTGCACCCTGTCCCACTGAGTCTCCTCAGTAGAGAAGCCCGGAATGAATTTGCCCTAGTTCAGCTGAGGACAGGGAGCATATTCTTAGAAATCTGCCCAGCCAGATCTAACCAACTATAAACCCCCTCCACTGAGCTCAGCTAGGCTGACTATCAGTTAAATTGGTCAATATTTGGAACAGTGATAGTTTTTGGTTATTTTTAGTAAGTTTCTATTATAAACTTGAAATTGTAACAATTGATTCATTTTTGGATGTTTTGTTAAACTAGATTTTATAAGAGATTTCCTCTCTGAGAAGGATGAGTTCTTGGCTATATTATTTGCTAGGATGTCAGGATATAGCAGATTAAAGAGCTGGCGTGAGGGACTGACAGCCAGAGCCAGCCCTCCCCAGAGCACCTTGGAGGGTGGCTCGGCTGGCCGCCCTACCGAGTGCACCTGTAGTTCTCATTTTGTAGCTTCTTGTCTCTGTGAATATTCTTTGGCCATAGACTTGCAGACTGCCCAGAAAATCTAACTTCAGCATCCTTATCCGAGGTTTCATAGCAGTTTTTAAAGAGTAAGGTAAATGTGCATCATTTACTGATGTTAACTCTCTCAAACCAGACCTGGGTGTAACGTGTGTATGAACTGCTGTTAACATGCTTCTATCTTTTATAAAACTGTCATTTTCAAATATTGATACAGCTTGAAACATAGAATGAAAAACAATAAAACTGTTTTGGTAAAAACAACAAAAATTGCTTTGGAACACAACATTTGGGTCGTCTAATTCACAGGTTTTCTCCCATGGCTCCTGCTTTGGCTGTAGTGGACACTGGATTGCTCTCTAGCATCAACTCTCCCCCTCCTACACTGGATAGTGACCACCAGATTTGGCCAGCTCCTAAAGGCCATCTGTAGGAGGATGAGTCTCCGAGTGACTCTGGGCGACACAGCCCTTTCCATCTTGCTTGCAATTCTTGGGCAGAATGTACAGAGAATACAGTGTCCTGAGATCAACAGGAGCTGCCTGCCACAGCCCAGACTTTGTCCTTGGTGCTGCTAGAACAGGACATCCTGCAAAGACTTAGTCCTGCTGACCAAGTGACATCTGGTATACAGTCACTGATGGTGAGCTCTTGGGTCCTTCAGCTGCAGTGGAAAAGGGACACACACAGACAAGGCTCCATCTGTACTGCACAGTTTCCTGAGCCTTGGGAGACGCTCAACACCCCTCCCAGGTGTCTGTTGATTCCTGCCACTGTGAGTGACAAAGTAGCTTTGCCTGAGTTGGCCAAGTGTCCTGCCTCACGGGGTCAGACACCAGAATGCAAGTGGTAAAGGTCCGGCTGCTGAGGTAGGATCTGCAGTGAGCCCCTCCAGAGTCGCTGGGCTTGTGCATGGCCTCCTCCCAGACCAGGACCCATGACCTACTTAGGAACCTGGGCAGACACTGGTAAGGTATTTGGAGTCCTCCCCTGGGACAGTACTTGGTGCAGGGTGCTCCCCTTCCAGAGACTGACACGAGTGCACAGCATCTCAGTTTACTAGCAGCCACACTGCCCAAGCCAGTATGGCATTTTTTTTTTTTTTTTTTTTTTTTTTTTTGGTCACAAGTTGCGCAATGGAAGCCTATGAGCCCAGTAGTCCAACAGAGGCATCCTGTAACCTCAAGGGCAAAGACCAAACAGATAGAAAGAAAAGGTCCTTGGATCACTGTAGAGCTGCTTTATTGGCCCTTCTCCAGACTGAGTTACCTCTGGACTTTTCCAATCACATAACCAACAAATTCCCTTTATATTGTAAGCCATTCTGGGCTGGACTTTGTCTTTCTTGCAATGAGCAACACTCTACCTTGTGCAGAATGTCATGCCAGAAAATGGGATGTTGGCAGTAACTAACCCTGTAATATAGAGTGACTGGCTTGAGTTGGAGGAGGGGGCAGAGAGAGGCCCTCTGTCTCTCATGGTAGGGAATTGAGGATGGTTGCTATTTGTCATGAATCAATGTGGCAGGCAGGAAAATGGTCCCACGAAGATATTCATATTCTAATCCTGGAGGCTGGGAATATTGCCTTAAATGGCCAGAAGGGAGTTTGTGCATGTGATTAAGGAGGAACCTGCATTGTCCTAGGGGTCTGGTGCTGGCCCAGGGGTCCATGTAAGGGAGACCCAGAGGAGTCAGAAGAGAAGATACTGTGTTGACAGCAGAGACTGGGGGATGCTCTTTCAGACCAGAGGAAGGGGTCACAGGCCAAGGAACGCAGGTGACCCCTAAAAGTTGGAAACACACTCTCCCAGAACCTCCAGAAGGACCCAGCCTTGCCGAGTCCTCGACTTCAGCCCTGTGAAGCTGACCTCCAGAACCGCAAGAGAATAAATGTGGGTTGTCTTGCATCTCCAGCTCTGTGGTGGCAATTTGCTACCAACCAGAGGAAAGCACGACAGACGTCACTGCCTGTTCACCTTGAATGCATGTTAAGTTCCTGACGCAATGGCAGCTCCAGGAAGCCTAGCAGGACGTGCCATGTGGAAGGTGCTGGCCCATTCGATGGCCCTTGGCGAGGGGACCTGGGTTGAAACATCTGTCCAAGGGCACAGAAAGCAGAACACAGTTTTGCTCAAAGAGCTTCTTTCTGCCCCTCTCAGGGACTTGACACACATAAATAAGGGTGGAAAAGACACCTTCCAGCTCGTTCTCAGGACTGCCGTTCACCCAGGAAAGACACTGGTCATGGACAACTAGAAGCGACATAGCCCTCTGAGACTTTGGAATTGGGATCTCTCTCTATCCTGATGTTTGGGTTCTGGGGAAAGCAAGAGAGGAGTGTGGGGAGAAAACGGAGAAAGAATGCTGAACACGAAGGTCTTTTTTTAAAAAAACATTTTTTAGTTGTAGATGGACACAGTACCTTTATTTTTATGTGGTGCCGAGGATCAAACCCAGTGCCTCACACATGCTAGGTGAGCACTCTACCACTAAGCCCCAGCCCCAGCCCATGAACACGAAGGTCTTATAGCCCCCTGGGAGCTGGAGTTTCCCCAGAAGGCAATGGGAATCCCTGCAGGGTATCAGGCAGGAGGCTAATGTCCCATTACCATCAGATTCGAACACCATGCAGAGGTGTGGAGGATGGCAGGGAAGCGGTGAGAAATGAGCTGGGAGGTTCTGTTGAATCGCAGAGTCCTGACCAGTGGCTCTGGCTTCCACTACTTGTGAGAGTCACTTTGTATTTCCCCAGCCAAACCCAACCTCTTCTCTGCAAACAGAACCTTGCTTTTTAGTGGGCTGACTATTCCTTTGAGGGAAAGTGGTCCCTTTTGGTTCAAGGGGAAGTTCTGATTTGTCCAAACCAGTCATGGAAGTCTACTCTCCACAGCGATTGGTCTATCCTTTGGTGCTGATTTAGTTCTGGCCAATGAGAAAGTTGGCTGGGTGTAACCTACTGGATACAAAACTCAAGAGGTGTGAAGGGTTTTCTTCTTTCGCTCTCTTCTAAACTTTTTTGGTTGGGACCTGGTGAGCCCATTGATAGAGCCACGGCACTACCCTGTGACCGCGAGCCAACGAGAGGTTGATGTCTGTCTTGTCTGAGACATTAATGTGGGCTGGTTCTCCTGCAGGTGGAGAACTGGAGCCCTGAGGGGAGAGGTTGAGTTGCAGTGTGCAGGCACAACAGCCCCAGCAGGTCCATCCTGTGCTTCTAACTGGGACAGCCTTCCAGAGATGGCCTGAACTGGGACAGGAGGCTGGCCTTCGTGTTTCTACACTGACCAGTCATTACATGTGGCCTGTCCTAGTGCTGAGGTGCCTCTGTGGGCAAGGACAGTTCCTGGGGAGGGGCTCTGCTGTGTATGGTCTTGAAAAAGGGGACTGGGGCACTCCACAGCACCCCCTTCATCACTGCCAAGCAGCTTGGCCAATAGCTGCTTGCCTCAACTTTTTCTGGAAGGGAAATAGATTATTTGTTTAAACCACTGTTGGTCAAGTGTTGTTACTTTCAGTTGAAAACCTGGTCAGTGCAACTGGACACTCAGGGACACAGAAAAGGTATAGTCAGTGGGTAAGAGAAAACAGGACAGGCATTCCAGAGGGAAAAGCCTGAGAAATGGAAGTTGTGGAGTGGTGTGGATGGCCTCATTCTGCCAGGTGGTTGATTCATTTGTCAACTCCAAAGGTTGGTGTCTTCTGGT
This sequence comes from Glaucomys volans, assembly GCA_020662805.1. NCBI lineage: Eukaryota > Metazoa > Chordata > Mammalia > Rodentia > Sciuridae > Glaucomys > Glaucomys volans. Next base: position 392,502 of record JAJEJO010002626.1, read on the forward strand.
ACATCCATCCCCACACTGTCAGTTATTCTACTTTCACCCTTTAGTGCTAGTTGTAGGAGCTGCTAGTGTATTTCATAAGCATGTTGGAGACCACCAATATCCATTCTTCCATCCCTCAAGGGAACAGGAGTTTGGGTGAAAATATGGACACCCAGTAGGACTCCCTTCCAGCAACCTAGCAGTTTCATGGTCAGGGAGGATGGGGTTCACTGGTTCGATGTGGGTTTCAGTGTCTAGTCCACCCACGGGAGACCCTGAAAAGCCTTGCATTAGACTGAGGGGTCATCGTTTTGCAAAGGAGGTGATGGAAACATAAAAGGGGAGGCAGGCCTGCTTGCAGCACAGTTAGGACTGACTTTGGACAAACTGAGTTTGAAGTCAGGTATTAGGTCTCAGCCATGCACTAGATTAGAAAACAGATTCTGTTCACAAATGATACAGGGGCTAAAAGGGAGGCCAGTACAAAGTCAGAAAACTGATGGTCAGGAACAGATAAATGTCATGAGCAACAGTCACAAGGACAAGGACAAGATAGGGACTTTCTCCAGAAATCAGCAGCAGCTGAGGAGTTATAGCGTCAGTCCTAAATGGGGGCTCTGGGCCGCACCTATGACAGGCTTCACTTGGCTTCATGGGTGTCCCCGCCATCAGGGAAGAGCAGCTCCAGGATTCTGGTTGATGCCCTTTTCTAGGGGAACTTACAAGAGGAAGGCTGGAGTGTTCTTGGAGCCATAGCAGACCCTCCTTGCCCCCATTCCCCGGCCAGCACCTCTGCTGTTCTAGATGGCTTACCTTGTGGAGTGACTCACTGGGTGTCTCTTGGTGCTCTTCTCCCCAACTCCAGTGACAGGTGGACAAGTACAATAGCCATGCCTGTGAAGGGCACAGCAACCTTTAGCCCTGCAGTCAAGAAAGGAAGTTGCCTTCCTGGGGAACTGCTCTCAACCCAAGGCCATTCTGTCTTCCATGATTATGTGCCCCGACCCTGAGGTAGCCACACCTGAAGACAGTCTATGCAGTGTTGCAAAGGCTCCAGATTCTGTCTGGAGGGCATGCCTCCAATGTAGCTCATTGCAGTTCTCAATAACTTTTCCATAAACCACCTGCATACAAACATGTTTCAGCACCTGTTCCCTATGGAATCCAGTCTGAATCGTAGGTCTCGCCATACTGACAAACTTATGTTACCCAGTGGTTTAGTTTCCTTGTCTCCTCATGCTAGCACTGATGTTCCTTGCATTCTGTCCCATCACATCTACTCAACCTTAAACAATGACCACAAGTGTCCCAGATCAGCCTTCTGGACTCCTGGAAACCTCCGAGTGCTGTCCAGTCACTGCTGTGTTGCATGCCTTTGCGTTCTCTTGCAGTTTGCAGCAGCTCCATGCACAGTGCAGAGCCCAATAATTACATTTCAATGTGTTATGAAAATTCTAGACATGGAAATACCATAGAGCTGCATCAAACACCTGAACACATTGTTTGCCTTAAGAAATAAGGCAGAATGCAACTAAATCTCCTGTGAGTTCCATACTGATCACTCCCACAACACCCAGAGGCAACCACTCTCCTTTTAGCATTTTCATGCTTTTAAAAATTGGTATTTAAGAATTAAGAAAACAATAGTATTAAATGGTACCATAGCATATGCATTCATAAGAAACTTTTCTCGTTTGTGAAATTAATACTGATGCATGCAAAACCAATTTATTCCTTTTTACTACCATACAGTATTTTATTGGAGAACTGGGCAATTTGTCAATTCTGCTTGTAAATCACACTTTGATTGCTTTTTCCTTTAACCCTCCCACTGCCACTAGAAGTAATGGCACAAAAAACATTGTCTTTGCACATCTTGGCAAGTTGCTCCATGGCAAATACCCAGTGGGAACTGCTGGGTTGCAGGGTATCTTTACCAGAAATTTCTAAATGGTGACCCAAAGTTCTTGAACCACATATACCTCTTCTAGCAAGGCATGAGAACTCTTCTCTTTTCATAAAACCTATGTTCTCATCAATTTTGACATTGACTATTTCGCCAGTCCGTTACGTGTGAAATGGTACATTACTGCTATTAGTTAGCATTTGCCTAATTTTAGCAATTGTAAGCCTAGGAAGTTTGTTGTTCAAATTACTTTTTGCATCTGCAGTTTGAGCTACTTGGGAGGTTGAGCCAAGAGGACCAAATGAACTCATAAATTTAAGATCGGGTTGTTTTTTAGATCTTGTCGTAAAAGAGAAAGCGAGAGCTGGGGATGTAGCTGTGGTAGAGCTCTGGCCTAGTGTGTGTGAAGCCCTGGGTTCCATCTCCAACAGCGGTCGAGCGTACACACACTCTTCCAGCCAGCATTTCCCCATGTGTTCCACAAAAAAAGAATGAATAAAAAAGGGTCTGCTCATTTAGTCGCTCTGGGATTTGGGCATGTGTCCTGTTTGATTCCTAAATAGGCCCCATTCCTAGACTCCACATCTGTATCACTTTGGTTTTCAAACCTGGCCTTCTACCAGACTCTGCTTTTGAATTCCATCTGTCCCCTTCACTTAGATCCATCTCAGGAGATGATCTATCTTTGCTTTGTCTTTGAGACTGTTTCGACATTGAACTGTTCTTGATCACCAGTCTTCCGACTTGGCACTGGCCTCCCCTCTACCCTGCCTCATTTTTGGCCAAATTGTGTTCTCTAATCTAGTTCATGGCTGAGATCTAACATGTGTGACCTCAAATCCAGTGTGTTCAAAACCAATTATAAACTTATGCTGCAAACTGGCTCACTCCCTCCTTTCATGCTTCTGTTGAAAAGACCACTAATCTTTTGCTTAGCCGGTCCTGCAGCCTTCAAGTCATTCAAAGTTTTACCACTTCTTCCAAGACAGCAGTTAGGAAAGCCTACAGTAAACTATGGGGAAGGACTGCATCTAAAGTGCTAAGGTGTTATAATCACATCTGACCAGTCACTGTCAATTTTTTTCTGGCAAACTTTGTTTTCCCTTCCTTTCTGCTTCTATCATCTTGGTATCTGTTCTGATTTTTTTTTTCTTTTTTGCAGTATTAGGAATTGAACCCAAGAATATACTTCTGAATTACATCCCAGCCCTTTAAAATTTTTTTGAGACAGGGTCTTGCAAAGGTGCCCAGGTGGGCCTAAAGCTTGCAATCCTTGTCTCAGCCTCCCCAGTAGCTGGGATTACAGACATGCATCACTTTACCTGGCTTCATTCAAAGATTTGTGCAATAAGCCAGGCTTATTTGTAGAGAACCTTCAAAGTCCCCAGTGCTCTGGAGAGGACCCAAGAGGGTATTTGGAGTTCATCTCTGGGGCTGTCCTGAGCTCCACCAGCAGAGGATTCCAGGAGAGTTCTTGAGGCTGTCAGGAAAGGATCCTTATAAAGTCACCCCTGTCCAGATTCTGGAAATTACCTGAGGTTGTGTAGAAACACAATTCCAGGAGAGTTCTTAAGGCTATGCCTCAAAGGATATGGCTGTGGCAAAAGTGGAACCCCTGGGTTCCTGGAGCTGTCATCCATTTTTTCAAGCATTTATGGAAGGCTTACTGTGTGAGGTGTTGAAGATGCTGCTATGGATAAGATTAGGATAAGGCACAGGCCATACCCGGCAGTATCTTACAAGCTAAATGTGGACACAGATATAAAAATGTGAAAATGCGGTCAAGTAGATGTTGCAGGGCATGCAGAGTTGTGGAAGGCTTTGCTCTTAAAGAGCAAGTATAAAAGTTGAGTGTTATGAGAGTTAACAGAGCCTTTCACGCTGCTGTGTAGTCCTTTGGACATGGCTGGCATATGATTGAGATTATGCATATAAAGTACCTTAGTGGGGCTGGGGATATAGCTTAGCTGGTAGAGTGCTTGCCTTGCAAGCACAAGGCCCTGGGTTCAATCCCCAGCACTGCCAAAAAAAAAAGAAAAAGTACCTTAGTGTGACACCTGGCATGGAGCAAGTACTAAATCAATTTTACTTATCAGTAGATGGAGAGGCATGTAAAAATCTTTTTTTTTTTTTTTTGGTACCAGGGACTGAACCCAGAAGCACTTAATCACTATGCCACCTCCCCAGCCCTTTCTACTTTATTAAAATTTTGAGACAGGGTCTCACTATGTTGCTTAGGGCCTTTGGAAGTTGCTGAGACAGGTTTTTTTTTATCTTGCTATCCTCCTGCCTCAGCCTCCCCAGCCACTGGAATTACAGGTGAGGGTCACAGTTAATCAGAGAATATTATCAGGAGCTGAGGGTGTAGTGTTTTCCTACCATGCAGGAGGCCCCAAAAGAATACAATGTAATTTGTTTCAAAAGAAAACTGATGGTGTTTGCAGGAGCTCCCAAATGTTGTACTAAAGCTCATCTACATGGGGAAACAAACAAAAAACAAATTCCAGCCTGAAATGCCAGATCCCTTTGTCTTTGGTTTGAAGCCATAGAAATACAAATGCAGACCCATCCGCAACTTCAACCAATGTCACTGGTAGTGACACTGAATAAAAAAAAAAAGCTAAGTAAAAAAGAGATGGTGCAGTGGTGTGTACCTATAATCCCACCGACTAGAGAAGCGGTCTCAAAATAAAAAAGAAATAAAAGCTGACGTAGAGCGTTCCTAGGTACAATCTCTAGAAGCGGGGAAAGGGTGTTAAACCCGCGAAAATGATTTTTAACAACGCATTCTATCACCCCCAATACATCCAGACAACATCATTCAACATGCAATCAACGTAAAAATTATTTCCACACCAAGCCACTGGAGTCCCGTACGCATTTCACCCTTAAAATACACCCCGGGCTGGGGCTCTGTGGCAGAGCGCTTGCCTAGCAGTGTGAAGCACCGGGTTCGACCTCAGCACCCCATAAAAACAAAGTAAAGGCCTTCTGTCCATCTACAACCACAAACAAAAACCAAAAAGTAAAGTCAAAAACACATCCCAGTGCGCACCAGCCGCGTTTCACGCGAGCGTGTGGCTCCAAGTGGTCGAGCTGCGGCCAGGCCAACGCTTCAAGCTCCGCAGTGCTCACTCTTCAGCCGAGGCCGGCCAGCTGCCTCGGACGCGCTCCACGTCACTTCGTGGTTGTGTCCCCCGCCCCGCCGCATGGTAAACGTGCTTGTCCTCAGTATTTCCTGACGTCCACTCGTGCCCGTCGGTGCGGCGCGGAGCACACCTGCAGCGGACTTCTGCTTGCCAAGCGGCCGCCGGGTCCAGAACGGGGCCTTGCTGCTTTTGCTGTAGGGCCAGTTTTTAGAAGGCTCTCAATAAACGAACCGGAGACGGACACCAGGCCGACTCCGCCGGGGAAATGCTGCGCTCATGCCAGCGGGCCGGAGCCTCCTCCACAGCCAACCAGCCGCCTCCGCCTCTGTGGCCACGCCAGCGACGCGCTCACCGCCCGTCGTCGCGCTATGATGCCGTCACGCACCGCTAGGACGAAGGCGGGACTTCCGGGCACGCGGAGCCACAACTTCCGGAGGGAGGCGGAAGAGCCTCTCGGCTCTACGCTCGGGAGTCCCGGGAACGCTCAGGGGCCGCTTGGGTTACGGGAAAGGGCTGCCGGGGGCGGACCGGCCGCACTCGGGGTGTCGGGGCCGCGGGCGTGAGGGATGAGGAGGGACCATGGCCAGCGACGGGGCCAGGAAGCAGTTCTGGAAGCGCAGCAACAGCAAGGTCCCGGGCAGGTGGGTGTGACGGGGAGGGCCGGGTCGGGTCAGGTCGGGTCAGGGGTCAGAGGTCAGGTGGCCGCGTCAACCTGAGGGGCTGCGGGTGGAGTCGGGATCTGGGGAGCGGAGCCCGCGGGTCCCGGAGGCGCCAGTGGCCGCTCTGAGAGTGGGCTGGCCGGGAAGAGAGGCGCCGCCGTAGGTCCCTCCCGAGCCCCCCGCGCTCCTGCCGGACTCGGTGGCTCCCGGGAAGCCGGGGCGACTGACTCGGGTCGCGCCCCGAGCGCGGGGGCTCCGGGGCCCTGGCGGGGCGGGCTGTGGCCGGCGCGAAGTGCCCCCCGCTGTCCTCCGCTGCGGCTCCGGCCTGGAGCTGGAGAGCGTTGGAGGCGCCCTGTGAATCCCACCTTCCCGCTTTCTGACCTCAGAACCACCTACAGTGCTGTGTCAGCAGCAGCAGGAAGCAAATTACAATTAAAAAATTAAAACCCGGGTGTGCCTTGGAAGTCGAAAGCTTCCAAGTCCTCCGATGTGGCAGAGTCCCCCAGGGCCCTGGGGAAGGAGGAGGTGTTACCTGGAAAATACCTTGGGTGAAGTCAGCCATTGGTAAGAACAGATCAGAGACAAGCGCTTCAAGATTTCAGAGCAGTGTGTTCTATCCTGAAACTAAAGCCTGAGATACTGGAAATTTAAGAATTGTGATAATAAAATAAGTAGAATCCTTATAAGCCCAGTAAAATGGTCTGTGGTCCTTCGTTTCATGGTAGACCCTATTTTGTGAATTTTAAAATTGTAAACTTTGGCATTCACTCCGTCCACTTGGAGAAGCTTATTTTTCAGAGTGGTGGGGAGTTCACCAGGAGTTACTGATCGCTTAGACACAGACTTGAAGAGAATCATTAAAGGTGGCCAGAGTCCCTATTTTATTCCGCCAGTATTGGCTTGATTGAACAATGTGAGTTTTCATCAAAACCAATGTCAGGGTCCAAAATGAGGTGAAAATTCTGGAATAGTAGTGTATAGGAGGTCCCAGTAGTGACAGGGAAAAGAATCCCATGCATTGTAACTTCTTTGTGTTGCTTTCAGGTCTTGAGTTTTGGTTCCCCTTCAATCTAAATTACAATTAGTTTTTTTTTTTTTTTAATTTGGTGGTGCTGGGGATAGAACTCAAGTCTTGCATGCTAAGCAAGCACTCTGCCACTGGGCCCTCCAATTAGTTAAAAAAAAGTTTGTGTGTTTTGTTTTGTTTTTTGGTTGTTGATGGACCTTTATTTTGTTTATTTATATGTGGTGCTGAGAATTGAACCCAGTGCCACACACATACGAGGCAAGCGCTCCACCACTGAGCCACAGCCCCAACCCTCTAATTAGTTCTTAACAATCAAATGAGAAGTAAGACTATTAGAACTGCTGTATAAAGTTAAAACAGTGAATAAACCTTTGGATTAAAGATTGTGTCTCCGGGTAGTTTATACTGAGTTGAATGGTGTCCTCTCTGAGTTCAGTCTGTCTGGAACCTACGAGGTAGACCTTATTTGGAAATGGGGTCTTTGCAAAAGTAATCAAGAAGATGAGGTCATCCTGGATTTGGGTTGGCTCTAATCCAAAGACCAGAGTCCTCACAAGAAAAGGAAACTTTGTGCACAGACACAAGAGATATAAGGAAGATGGCCATATGAAGATGGAAATAGAGATTGGAGCCACGTGTTTACAAGCCAGTGAGAGCCAGGGTTGGCTGGCAACCACCAGAAGCTAGAAGTGACTGAGGAGGATACTCCCTTAGAGACTTCACAGAGAGCATGGCCTTACTGACACTTCAGTTTCACAGTTCTGGTCTACAGAACTGACAGTATGCGTCTGCTATTTTAAGCCACTATATTTGTGGTGGTTTGTTATGGCAGCCAAGGGAAACTATTACAGTCCCCAGTTTCTTTTGTGAAAGTGCCATTCACCAGCCTTGGAGTTTGGTGCTGTGCTTTGAGAGCAGTTCCCAGGTACAGTTACAGAGTTGTTAGAGGCTGTCACTGAATAGGGCAAGACAAACGGGAGAGGTTGGGCCCACCAGAGAGGCCTGTCCAGACTCTGGATGGCTTTCCATCCGGAGGCCCTCACCCAGGACAGACTGGAACTCTCCATGAAGGAGAATTTGTGGTGATGTGTGTTTTTCTATCAGTAAGTGGTGGTGGTTGTCACTGCCCACACCCTTGGTCTTCATCTGTACCAGTGCAGTGCCAGCAGAGCTGCTACCCAGCCTCTTGTGACTTTGACAGTGATTCCCATGATAACCTCCAACAGGGAAATTAAGCAGGGAAGCCACCCCCACCATAGCATACTCGACTGCGGAGGAACCTCTACACAGCACAGCCTTAACTATGCCATGACGTGTGGCTGATGTTCATCAAGCACTCAGTTTGCCAGGTACTATCTTGGTGCTTCATAAGTGTTCTGTCTATCATTGTTTTGTAGTTTGTAAAACCCATCACTGAAGCAGGGGTGTTTAAAATCTGTTGGTAATTTCTCCTGCAGGGCCATGCCATGGATGGACGTTTTGCATGATGTCTAAGGCCCTTTATAACTCAGCGCTACTTGGATGTTTAGCCATGTCTCCCACCCAGCCTTTCTTGGAGCTTTGCTCTAGCAGTGCTCAGGGCTTCTAGGTTCTTCTTTGTTCCATGCTGTTCTGTGCCTCTCATTTTTGTGCTCTTGTGGCCTACCAGAATGTTACTTCCCTCCCTTTTGCCTGGCTTGCTTTTTTTATTTTTTGAAATTCACCTTCAGCATGCCTCTTTATGAAGCTTTGCCTGCTGATATGCAGCTTGAACTTGGGTGTTTTGTGAGTTACCTGTGTCACCAGGCAGTGAACTCTGCAAGCTAGGGAGTGTGCCTCATCTTACACTGTAAGCCCTGAGAAATGGTGGTTCCTCCAGACTCTGTTCTACATGGGTCTGAAGAGAAGAAGTGATTTGGTCAAGGTCATATGCTGCGTGAGAGTTGGTCTTATTGGTAAACCCTTTGTTCTGTGCATGCCCTGATCTTTGGTTATATATTTGTCTAAGACTTTTCTTTTTCACCTTAACTTCTTTTCATCTGGGCCTTAGAAATATCCTTTCTGGATAAGGCAGCAAGTGTGGTCTGGTAGAAAGACCTCTGAGTAGGAATTGGGTGGGTCTTGGCTTTCTCTTTCTGTTATCTGACGTTCACCAAGTCTTGTCATCCTGAAGCCATTGGTTTCTGCATCTGTAACGTGAGGGGATTGTCTTAGACCTGTGTGGCTGTGGTGTCCAGGGGAAGATTTTTTTGGTTTGGTGGAGTCTCTTTGGTGAGAAAAAGAGAGGCCTTTTGGACTAGTTTTGAGAGTTTGCTGATTCATTTATCCAGTATTTATTTGACCCATGCTATATGCCTGGACTGGCTCCAGGTGTGAGGGTCACATCAGTGAACAAAATAGACTAAGAGCTTTGCTTTCACAGAGCTCAGGGATGTGGAAGAGCAGAGGATCAGTAATCATGAAGAGAAAGTTCCACTGTGGGGAGATGATAACTACTGCCAAAACGTGGGGCAGGGAACGTGGGTAGGTAGCTCAGAGGTAGGTGCACCAGGGAGGGTTTCATGGTGATCAAGTGCCCAGGGACCCCTCCTCACTGGGAAGTTGCCATTTGAGTAAAGATTAGCAGGAGGTGAGGGAAAGCCCCCTGGGCAACTGAGAAAAGAGCAGAGGGGTGAGCAGGTGCCAAGGCGCTGGCCAGGTGTGGGGCTGGGCGTGCTTGAGGAGAGGAGCATGTGGTCACAGTAAAGACGTGGACTGTTGTTGTTCCATTCTTTAGGGGCAAGGGGCTTGTGGAGGCTTGAGCAGAGCTGTGCCTGGGCTGCCTTCCGTTTAGCAGGATGGCTTCAGCTGCTCCGCTGAAGCATGGAGATCAGGTAGGAGGCCCTCGCAGACCTTCAGGTGAGAGCCGGCGGAGGCTTGACTGGAAAGGCAGAGGTGTGTGGTCAGTGTTGGGAGCTCTGGTCTCTGATTCTCTGAGGCGTTCTTCCTTGGGCCGTGGACTCCCTTGGTCTTTGAAGCTGTTGCTTTCTGCAGTTGCGTTTGGAATTCCTGCCACACTTGGAATGCCAAGACAAATCCCTGCGAGCTGGGTTTGCGAACACAAGCAGCCTTTCAGGGAGGATCTGGTGTTTGCTGTTTCAGCACAGCTCTACTGACCAGAGGCCATGCTTGCAGCTACGTGTGTGCCCTGTGACATTTGTAAGGCGATGTGGCAAGAAAGGCCTAGCCTGACTACGGCAGGGGCATGGTGCCTGGGATACAGCTGGAGCAGAGGCGCGGTCTCAGTGTATGGTTCTGTCAGCTCTCAGACTCACGAGGAACCTGAGCAAGTGGGGCAGTCAGCTCAGCAGGCCAGTGCCAGGCACCAGCGGGAGGAGAGGTGTTGTTGGGGGATAATGAAATCATTCAGATGTGCTGAACACCTTTGAGGTCCTGGTGGCTGTGCTGGATGTGGGCAAGGAGGTCTGGTCCGAGGAGGCCAGAGGAGCAGGCAGTGGCCAGCACGTAGGTATGAGTGCTGGCCGTTGTGCTCTGGAAGGCAGCAGTCTGGGCGCGCTGCAGAGTAGCAGGATCCTGTGTGGGTGGAATGGTCGAGTCTTCCCTGAGCACACCCTGCCTGGGAGGAGGCCTTGAAGTGAAGCTGGAGACACGCCGCCTGAGAGTCCCCCTGCAGGGAGGAGGGGACAGGCTCAGGTCCCTGTGGCCGGTGGAGCTCGCATATTCACTGACAGACCGGATGTCATCGGAGCAGGTTCTGGGCTGAGGTGGGAATGTGGTGGGCAGATTCACAGTCCCCCAAAGTGCCTGCTTCTTCATCCCTGAAACTGTGGATATGTTTTGTTACACGACACAGGGGAATTGAGGTGGCAGTGAGCTTGACTGAGGGGATTGTGTGGATTGTTTGGTGGTCCATTTAACCATACCAACTCCTAAAAGTGGCCAGAGGATTCAAGGTGATGTGGCTTGGTCCGTAGTTGTAGTTGCTGGCCTTGCACATGGAGGGTGGGGTCACGAGCCCAGGAATGTGGTACCTTTAGAAACTGGGGGCCTTCTGCTGATAGGAGATCCCAGGAGATCAGGGATCTTAGTCCTGCAACTGTAAGAAACAGTTCTACCCTTGGCCAGAATGAGCAGGAAAGGGCTTCTTCCTCTAAGCTCCAGGAAGGAAGGCAGCTGACTGACTCCTAGACTTTAACTGGTGACATCCGTTTGGACTTCTGACCTCTACAACTTTAAGATAATAAGTGTGTGCATGGTGGGAGCTTGCTGAGGGGTGCCTGAGGGAAGGAATTGCAGGTGGCCTCAGCACTTCCCTCTGTAGGATGCTGCTCTTGAACATGGGCGAGAGTACCTTGGTCAGCGGCCACGAGCCTGCTGGATGAGCTCTGCAAGGTGCCCTTAGGCCTAGGTGACAGGAGGGACTTGGAGGCCTGTCTCTCTTGTCAGATGCTTAGCTGTGGCTGGGACCGGCTCTCCTGCCTGTGTTCTTACAACTGGTTATGCTCTGCTTGAGGCTGGGAAGTGGCTGTTCGTTGGGGAAGAGCCCTTGCTGCTGATTTCCGTGTTTTAGAGCCCAGGAGTCCTGGAGTTTGTGTCCTGGCAGGGATTGTGTGTGGGGTGGGGAGTCGGGTTTGTACCTTGTCCCTTTGTGTTGCTGTCCTTGGAAGCAGTGGTGGGTGAGTTTTCACCATGGTCCTGCTTCCTTTTACTTGTTTTTCTCCTCACTGTTCACTTTTCATATAACTAAATGTCTCAGACATTTTAAGACAAATTTAAGGTGAATCATATTTTTCCTTTTACATATTTGTTTAACATAGCAAATCTATACTTTTATTAATTTAATTTTTATTTTTTTGTAGTGGTGCTTTACCACTGAGCTACATTCCTGTTTCCTCTGTCCCTTTTTTAAAAAAAACATTGAGACAGGCTCTTGCTAAGTTGTGGAGGCTGGCCTTGAACTTGTGATCCTCCTGACTCAACCTCCTGAGTTGCCGGGATTATAAGTGGGCATCACTGCAGTGGCACTTGTTAATTTTAAATGAAGACAAAAATAACTTAAAATAATAAATCCATAATGATTTATTTATTTATTAAATCGTGAGGGTAGCAAGTAGTATCTTATAGTTGCAGATTGTTTGGGAAACGGGAAGGTGTGGTGGAAGCAAAGAGAATAGCGTCTGACTTGTCTCTTTGACTTTTCCCCAGGCTGCTGGTTAGCCTGGCCTGTGTGCAGCCAGGAGAAGTGCAGTGGTGATTGGGCAGGACCGTCTTGGCCCTGGAGCTGGAAGACGCCACCCACCCTAACCCTCTGGCAGGTTCAGTCTTCTGCAGCTCTCTGGCTTGCTAGTGTCAGGAACACCGAGGTGCCGGGAGAGATGGAGCGTCTGCTTGGGATGGGGGCGAGGCAGACTCGACTTCTGCAGAAGGGCTCGAGGGAACCTGGCTAGCAAGCTCCCCTGGGTGGGCAGTCCGCCTGCTTATCCCTAAGGCAGCACTGCCCCTTGCCCTGATAGGAGCAGCTTGGGGTTACAATATGTATGACTGGCTAATTTTAACTTTGGGGGCAGGCCAAAGGCAGGGCTGTAGTTAAAATGGCTGCAGTTGGATCTTGCTCATTAAGGCCAACACCATATTCTGAAAACGGAGCGGTGCACTTTCCGTTTCTCACACTAGTCAGCACATGTCCAGGCCTGCTCTGTGCAGCCCTTTTGGTGCAGTGGGGTCCTGGAACAGATGCTGGTGTTCCTGTTATCAAGAGAGGGAGGGGTGGAGGCCCTGAAGGTCACTGTGTTTGACCCTGGGAGCAGGAGTGGCTGAGCACATGGTTCTGTCCTGAGAACTCCAGGGAGAGTCTGCAGAGCAGTTCCAGGGCAGGTGCTCTGTGCTGCGCTCATGGTGTGGAGAAGGAAGCCCAAAGGGGCCTGGCTCTGGAGGACACCTTGTTCTAGTGATTGTTTAGTTCTTGGGTTGGGCCACTACTCACAGTAGCTGCAGGGGAGGGGACCATGGGGTTCCTGTCTTACAGATGAGGAAGGAGATTCGAAAGCTGAGAGTCACTTGCTCAGTCATTCAGTTTGTGAGAGAGGAGTCAGTGTCCAGAGTCTGTGCCCTTGATGTCCTAGCACATGCCTTGTATCTGTACCCTGCAGCCCTTTTACCATACATCTCTGGGGAGGTCCAAGGGCGATGGGAACTCCCACTGGACTTGCTGGACCTGCTGTCCTGAGAGTTTACTGAGTTCAGCCAGGGGCCTGGCTTTTCAGGGCCCGGAGACCAACACCACACAAGGCAGTGCGTGGCTGCCTCTCTGGGGGTTCTTCTGGGGCGAGGTGAGCAGCTTCTTCTAGGTTCATCATGGTGTCCTTTGCAGAGAGGAGGAAGAGGTGTCAAGTGGGGTGGGGTGCAGGGCTGCTGCGCTCTTCCCATTTTTGGGACCCCGTGCTATGGGAGACTTTTGTTCTGAGTATGCCCAGCTCTCTTGTTCTCCCTTTCTGAAATATCGTTTCCTCTTTCCTGGGTGAGTGTGAAAATGCCACCCCAAGTGCTAAGGGTCATGGCGGGGCACCTCATATTTGATGTGCTCAGCTGGATGGAGCAGCTGTGTATTCTCTTACTGCACTCAGAGTGAGGGCCGAGGATGAGCTTAGGGCTGGGGACCAGGTGCAGGCAGAGCTTGGCATTATGGGGATCCCCTTCCATGACTGCCTGGCTGCCTGCATGGGTTGCAGTGAGGAAGCTGAGCCGCTGCCCAAGGCCCGTGCTCCTTGGTGAATGGGGCTTGTCTGCACCGTCCCGCCTGCCCAAGGCAGAGGCCTTTCTGCCTCTGTGGCTGCCAGTGTGTCTGGGCACCTGAAAGCGTTTGCTCTGTCCCCGGTGTTTCTTCCCAGGTGTTCTTGCTTGCCTCAGGGTTCATCCCCCAGGTTGCGCGCCAGAGGGGTATTGTGCCCTGGCATGTGGGTGGGACTCCTGTCTTTCTCTTCCGGCACACTGTGCCAGAGGCCAGACCCCTTATCTACTTCTCCCTTGCTGTGCATTTCTAGCTGCTTTGATGGGAAATGGGCTCCTACCTGGAGAGACAAACCCTGCAGGCCCTGTCCTCTGGATGAGAGATGAGCCCTCAGCAGGGTGGGTTTGGGCATGGCATGGGCCCAGAGCAAAGGACTGGGTCTAGGAGAAAGGTCCCTGTCATTGTGGACCTCAGAGGCTGGGGCAGCCCCTGAGAGTGCTGGCCCATGGCTCCCATTGTCTTCATGGAATGTGTTGCAGGTGGCCAGCCAGCAAGTGGATGAGACTCCCTACAAATTAGCCCTCAAGGCAGGAAAAGGGAGCTTCTTTCAGAATTGAGGTGCAGTCTGGGAGGAAGACCTGTTAGGAGCATTAACCACAGTTTTATAGGGTTTATGATAGCAGTTTCCTCCTCCTGTCAGGACTGACTTTGGGGTGGGGAATAACACATGCTTCCTCTTTGGTTTGAGTGGTCTGACCCTGGTGTGCTCAGTGTTCTCGGTACACTGTGGCCCTTGTACAGTGACTGCTGCCTCGTGCAGTGGTTCTTAAACATTGGTGTGGTCCCTGCTTTGTTTTCTCTTTCAATTAATTCCTGACTTGTTAATTTTCTGCACCAAATCTGTCACCGGAGCCTGGGTAGCATTTTGTATGTCAGCCAGTGGGCTTTCCTAACCCATCATGACCTGGCTTTGATATGACGGACCAAGTACAAAGCACAGGAACTCTTAAGAGATGTTATCTGGTTGTATTTATTATGACGGATGTACTGTATTTTTAAAAAATTTCTTCAAGGAAAAAATCCCTAGTCATTTAAATGTTTGCTTTGTTAAAAAACCTCACTAGCTGTCTCTGGATGCCCTCTGTGCACACCAGGCCCTGGGATGGGCAGAGGGGAGTGGGACCCTTTGCTGAGGAGGCAGAGGTGCCAGTTGGGACTTCTGCCCCAGGGGAGCTTGTGGTCAGCCTGGCAGTGGGGGCACTAGGAAGTCATGGCAGGGTGGGTGGGAAATAGTGTGAGTGAGGTGACATGGTCTTTCCTTGGGGCTCTTGTATTGGGGTGGGGATATTCTGTAGACAGGGCTGGGCAGGGCCTTCTTGGCCTTGGAAGGGTGTGAACCCAGGTGGGGTTGAGGGAAAGTCAAGGATGTTGGGACAACTCCATAAGAACAGTGGAGCCTGGAGTCCGGGACCAGGACAGGCTGTGTGGATGGCAGGTGGGGAGGGGTCAGTTGCTCAGAGTAGTGTGCTTGGGAGTTTAGACTGGAAGCTGTTTTGTATTTGTAGCTGGAGAAGCTTCTGAGCAGGGACAGTCTGATCTGAACTTGGGCACTCAACCATTGAGCCACATCCCCAGCCCTATTTTGTATTTTATTTAGAGACAGGGTCTTACTGAGTTGTTTAGCGCATCACTTTTGTTGAGGCTGGCTTTGAACTTGTGATCCTCCTGTCTTAGCCTCCCGTTGCTGGGATTACAGGCATGTGCCACTGCGCTTGGCATCTTGTGCTCTTACTGTATGCAAGATTGAGGCTCACTCAGGTCAAGGGGACAGGCCAGACTCATGAGGCTCAGGTAGGACAAGGCCAAGCTGAGACCCAGGAGGAGAACCATGGCCAGGGGG
>JAJEJO010002626.1:407927-433293 GCA_020662805.1 Glaucomys volans
ATGGTTGAGGGGAAGAGGAGTAGAGGAGGGGAGGGCCATGGTCTAGGGGAAGAGGGGTAGAGGAGGTGAGGACCATGGTTGAGGGGAAGAGGGAGAGGAGGTGAGGGCCATGGTCAAGGGGAAGAGTGGTAGAGGAGGTGAGGGCCACTGTCATCGGGAAGAGGGGCAGAGGAGGTAAGGGCCATGGTCCAGGGGAAGAGGGGTAGAGGAGGTGAGGACCATGGTCGAGGGGAAGTGGGGTAGAGGAGGTGAGGGTCATGGTTGAAGGGAATAGGGTACAGGAGGTGAGGGCCATGGTTGAGGGGAAGAGGGGTAGAGGAGGTAAGGGTCACGGTTGAAGGGAATAGGGTAGAGGAGATGAGGGCCATGGTGGAGGGGAAGAGGGTAGAGGAGGTGAGGGCCATGTTGGAGGGGAAGAGAGTAGAGCAGGTGAGAGCCATTGCTTAGGGGAACAAGGAGGTGAGAGCAGGTGAGGGCCGTGGCCTAGCTGAGGAGGGGAGTGAGAGGAGGGTCTGTTTAGGAGTGGTGGCAGTTCAGTTTACCCAGCAACATTTTTACAGATTGCCTGTGTGTCCTGAACGGAAGAAGGTGACCAGACTGCGTGTGTGCACATGAGCCAGAGAGGGACAGGAGAGCATGTGCAGCTCTGGCAGGGAACCTGGGAGCTTTTGAGTTCTTTCCTAAGGGCCTTGAGGACTTAGACTGTGAGTGACTTCTCCTGACTGGCACAGGAGTTCAGGGTGACGCCAGAGCTGGAGGCACCTGGGACTGTTGCAGTTCTTTCATGGGGTGAGCATGGGCCTCGTTTGGGCTGATAGGGGAAGGTTCCAGGGCATCTTGGAAGAAATGGAGACAGTGTGGTGGAGTTTTTCTTCTGGGAGACACTATGGCCCTTAGGCTCTGTGCATTGCTGTTCATGCAGCTTGATTTGTGGAGAGAATGGAAATGTGGCCAAGGTGAGAGGAGATGGAATGATGGTTCAGGGCAGTGGGACGTTGGAGTTCCAGTTGCTAGAACCTGGCCCAGGAGAGCTAGGAGACCACTGGATGGAGGTGGTGCCTGGGGGTGGGGGGCGTTAGGCAGGATGAGCACTTTCTTGTCCCTGCAGGGCTGGTGGACAGTGACAACATTGTCCAGGGTGGGCTTCTGTGAACAGAGGCAGTGGTGAGTCTCGTGGTGGATCCGTTAGTGTGGGCTGGTTAGTTGGTGGCTGAGCTGGCAGTGGTTCCAGCTGGAGGCCCTTGTTTGAGAGTTACTTTCCTGGAGCTGGTTGAGGGTCAGGAGAGAGCATGACAGGAGGACTGGGCTTTGGGGGTAGAGCCTGCAGGTGTCCTGGACAGACCCATGCTATTGTCTGGCTCAGTAATTACCCAGGTCCCTGTGGACTCATTGCTCGGGGGCTCATGGCCCAGGGGACACCAGATATCTGGGAGCCTGAGGACAGGGGAAATGTTATTGCCAGGCAGAGTGGTATGGGTGTTAGTGGAGGGACAGCCCTGATGACCCTCTTCAGTTTGGCTCTGTGGGGCCATATCTTTTCTGCAGTTAACTCTGATGCACACATGATTTTCAGATCATGCTGTGGGCGGAGTGGACAGTGGGATTGTGTACTGTTGGAATGATGATTTTTTGGTATATTTTTCTCCAAAGCCCTCTCAAGTTAATTTCTTTGGGAAAGTTACTTCTTATAAATCTGGGAAGCATCCCTATGTGTTCGAATGAGCCTGATGGTGAATCAGTTGCTAATTTAGTTCATAATTCAGAAAATTGCTTTTGAACCCAGAGGGGGCCATGAG
Source organism: Glaucomys volans (assembly GCA_020662805.1). Classification (NCBI taxonomy): domain Eukaryota; kingdom Metazoa; phylum Chordata; class Mammalia; order Rodentia; family Sciuridae; genus Glaucomys; species Glaucomys volans. The sequence continues at coordinate 409,724 of JAJEJO010002626.1, forward strand.
TAGTGACCACGCTTGGGGCTGAGAGGTGGCAGAGCCTGACCTGTCGTTGGCTGGGTGATTGGCTTGTTTACTTTATGTACGTGGAATATGGAGGCATTCACTGCCTGTGTGGTGTCATTTCTTTCATTTTGCCACCCTCAGGCCACTCCACACCTTTTCTCTCTGTCTTCTCACCTGTCTTCACTAGCTGCCCTTGAATTTGCAGACACAGCTGTCTGGTGTGTACCACCAGCTTTGGTTTCAAGGCCAGCACCATGGTGCAGGGCTCCAGGTTCAAGCCAGAACCTCTCAATGACCTGAGGGGCGCTTCCTTCCTAGGCTGTTTTACTTCTGGCACCAGCATTGGGCACAGCAGGGCACAGTGTCTACTGAGTGACTCAGTGAAGGCGTCATAGGAAACACATTTCATGGTGCAAGGGCAGCCCATGCTGGGAAACTTGGCTGCCCACAGGAACTACTCAGAAGGGATTGGATTTGAGTCTTTTCTTCTTTTAAATGTCCCTGTCTGAGATACAGTCAGTCTGGACAGAGCCCTGTGGTGGTATTACTCTTGAGGCCTTTCTGTGTTTCCTGGAGACAGAGCCTGTCCTCCTGCAGACCTGTCTCCCTGAAACCGCCGTCCACTTCTGCGGGATGCCATCGCACCTGTTCTTTGTCCACTTCTTGGCTTACTAGTAGTGGCATTAAATGGAGTTTCTTTGTATGAAAGGTAAGTAAATTTTGTCATGAACCCCAGGGGCTGTCTGGGGAGGTCCTCTTCAGGAGACAGTGCTCTGGGTGTCTCGTCTCTTGACTGTCTCCCTTGGCCTTGGGTCACTCCACTTTCACCTGGATGTGCTTGTGCATGTCACAGCTTGGCACCTTTATCTGTTTTCATTCATTTCCTCTTCCACCTGAGAGACCTCCTTCCTGGCAGCCCAGTGGGGATCGTCAGGAATGGCCCCTGCTGTTGCTTGCTGGTACCAGACCAGTCCTTAAGTTGCCATTTTCTTAATTTGAGGGATGATAACATTTCTGTCATTTTCACATGAAGCACGCTTAAACTTTTTCTTCTGTGGCGACAGCATTAGAAACTTGTTATTCAGGGTGCGGAGAGGTTTAGTTGGTGACACTGGTCAGCCCGGTGCTTGGTGCGGAGGAGCCTTGCTTGCCTAACCTCTGCCTGCATGGCCTCCTGACCTTCCTGGACTCAGTGCAGTCAGGGAGGAGGCCTCTGTCCCTCCCTTTCTTTCCCTCATCTGTCACATCCCTTCATATAGAGATGTCACTTACTTACCATGCAGTTCACCTATTGGAAACATTCAGTTTAAGTGTGCTCATAGTTATGTAATCATTATCCTAATCAATTTTAGGACAATTAGAGAGAAAGCCCTATCCCCCATCCCTCACTCCCCACCCCCTCGTCCCTGGGAGCCACTCATTTACTCTGTCTCTATGGATTTACCTGTCCTGGGTTTTTCATAATAATGGGGTCATACCATATGTGTTGGCATAATATTCTGGTGTTCCTGACCTCCAGTGGGCTGATAAGCACCTTGTAATTGGACAGTGTCCTTAAGGTGGCAGAATATTTGTCATCTCTGATCTCCCACCTTCCTGGCTTAGCTGCAGAGTGCATTGCAGAGCATTGTGGTCCCCGTGATCTTGGGCTGATGGGGAGCTGCGGTCACTGACACTTTCCAGTGCTGAGGGAGGCTTTTTATGTGCATGTCTAACCTGGGAGAAGATCAGAATTCACATTTGAAGTATTCTTTCTGTTTGAGTATATGTTACTTTCACGCCATTATAGAGTTGAAAAATTGAAGTGGAATTGTCAGGAAGTGGGGACCATCACTGCTTTGTTCCTTTTGTGGCCTGATATTCCACTGTGTGGATAGGCCATGTTTTGCTTACCCGTTCTTCAGCCAGGGGACATTGGACGTGTCCACTTTTTGGTTCTTATGAATAGGGCTATAGGAGTTCTCCTGTAGACATGTGTCATTTCTCTGGGGTGCGTACCTTGGAGGGAGCTGTGGATTGTATGGTGACTACCAGACTTCTTCCCATGTGGCTGCACCGTGTTTCACTCTCATTGGTGACCAGTGTGCCAGGGTGTCTGTTTCTCTGCATTCTCGAGGTAGTATTTGCCTCGTCATTCAAGTATTTGCCATCCTGCTGGGGTGAAGTGGTGTCTCATTGTGGGTTTTTTTTTTTTTTTCCGGAACTGGGATTGAACTCAGGGACACTTGACCACTGAGCCACATCCCCAGCCCTATTTCATATTTTATTTAGAGACAGGGTCTTACTGAGTTGCTTAACGCCTCACTTTTGCTGAGGCTAGCTTTGAACTTGTGATCCTCCTGCCTCAGCCTCCTGAGCTGCTGGGATTACAGGAGTGTGCCACTGCGCCTGGCTCTCATTGTGTGTGTGTGTGTGTGTGTGTGTGTGTGTGTGTGTGTGTGTTTAAATTTTTTTTTAGTTGTAAATGGACACAATACCTTCATTTTATTTATTTATTTATTTTCATGTGGTGCTGAGGATTGAACCCAGTGCCTCAAGGATGCTAGGCAAGCGTTTCACCACTGAGCTCCAACCCCAGCCCTCACTGTGGTTTCGATTTGTAGTTCTCTGATGGCTAATGAGGTCGAGTCGACGTTTTGGCAGACTTCTGTGTACAAGGTGAAATGAGTTGAGACAGCGTTTTCGGAATCGCATCATGGGGAATCCTTCCTGATCCCACCCTTCTGAGTAAACAGGAAAGTGCGCTAGTGGTGCTGTGTCTGCCGCCCCAGCACCTCACCTCCCAGGGCCTGCTGATTTTGACATTCAAAAAGGCTCGGCAGACTAAAAAGTGCACACGTGCTCATGCACCTCTGCTCTAGCATGAGGAGGAGCACATCATACATGTGCACTGGGTGCAGCCCTTTTCTTCCTGGGCCAGTTTCCTTCCCCTTCACTCTGGGTGATCACACTCTGAATCACTCATGTGGGGTTTTTACCACTTATATTTGTGTTCTAAAGTGATATATAGTATTTTACATTTAGACCCTCCCACCATGTTTGTTTTGGGGAATGAACCCAGGTCCTCACCTTGTGATGTGTGTGCTCCACCACTGAACTGCATCCCAACCCCTTTTCTCTCTTTCTTTTCTTTTTTTTTTTTTTTAATTTTGAGACAGGGTCTTGCTAAGTTTCCCAGGCCAGTCTCAAACTTGAGGTCCTCTTGACCCAGGCTGCTGAGTAGCTGGGATTACAGGTATGAGTCATTGTGCCTGGCTTAAAAAAATTTTTTTTTAAATGAAGGATTAATGCTCTGTGTATGTGTGTGTGTGCATATGCATATGCATATACATATTCAGGTTGCTGTTCTCTCCAGTGTTCTGTTTGTGAATTTATCAGTTCTGTTAGGTCTGGTTCATATTTGTTGCAGTGTGTGTCCTATTATATGTAGATATATCAGTTTGTTTATTCATTCTTCAGTTTGTGATAGACATCTGAATTTTTCTCAAAAAAACCTTTTTTCCTTTTTAGTATTGCTGAATCTGCCTCCTGTACTTGTGCAGGGATTTTTCTAGGCTTGTGTACCAGGGGTGACATTTTATCATGTGGATCTGCTTTTCATGAAGAATCACTGAGGTGGTCTTTAAGACAGTAGAATGCTGCAAAATTTTAAGCCAGTATGATTTATATTAAAAGGTAGTTTATGTACTGTTTTGAAGAACGATTTCATTATCAGAATGAGGTAGGTGGCTTAGTTGCCACTTCTTTTCAAATAACTTTGATGGAAGTCTGTTTTTCTTTTTAGCTATGCAATACCAAATAAAAATGCAATTTTAATAAGATGAACTGAGGTTCCTTTGGTTTGAGCTTGAACTTTGTGAGAGCATTTTTTGCCCAGTAAACACAAGTAGCTTGCCTGCGAGGACTTAATGAGCTTCTGACTCTGCTGGAAGGAAAGGCTTGAAGTCTGTGCCTCCGCAGAGGCTTTCGTGAAGATGACATGCAAATAGTGCAGGGTAGCCCAGACTGCTACTGCGTTTGAATCCTGCAAGTGCACTGGGCCTTACAGGAAGAGCGTGAGGACGGAGTGAAGACGGGGTGCTGATGGTGAGATCCCCCTCCAGGCCACTTCACGGTGTTCACCGTGTGTCACCTGGTCATCTTATTTCATGCACATGGTTTTTCTTTTGTGTGTGTGTGATCTCCAGCCCTTTTTATTTTTTATTTTGACACAGGGTCTCACTAAATGGCTGAGGGTCTCCCTGTGTTGCCCAGGCTGGCCTTGAATGGTGCACGGCCCTTGGTTGGATCCCCAGGACTGCAAACAAGCAAGCAAACTAATAAACAACAATAAAACCTACCAGCTAGTAAGTGTTGGAGCTGGAACTTGAACCTGGGCCTTTTGATTCTTAAACCTGGAAGCTTTCTGCAAATGTCTCAGAGGCCTTTGAGCAATTTTAGGAAAAGGACATGACAGATGTGTTGTGCTTGACCAAAACAGTGTGCCTTAAAAAAAAATCTGTCTATCCATATGTAATTTTTTGGCATATGGCAAGTGTTTGATTCTCCTCATAGGACACAGGGGGACTGCTTCTCTGCTCCATGGTGTCCTGGGTGTCACCGGGAGGACTTGAATCAGGGCTGGAACAGAAGGCTCGTTCACTGGTCCAGTGGTGGACATGGGTTGTCAGCTGGGGCCCCTGCTGGTGCTGTCAGTAGTGGACACCCCTGGGCGCTCCTCGAGTTGTTGAGGTTTCCTCATAGAATGCGACTGGGTTCTGAGAGAGAACCCAGGAAGCCAGTGGCAATTGCATTGCCTTTTATAAAGTGACAGTGTCTTCATTGAGGTTCAGCTAAAACATGGGTCACCCGTTTAAATTCACACACAATAGCATTTGCCATTTAAATTCGTAATTCAGTGTTTTTCGTGTTTTCAAAGAATTGTATCGCCACAGTGAATTTTAGATTATGTTTGTTATCTGAAATAACACTCCAACAACAAAACAAAGCAACAGTCCCTGTGTCACCCCAACCTCTCTTACCGTGAGCCCTGAACAACCAATAATAGATATTCTCTCTGTAGAATTGCCTCTTCTAGACATTTCTAATAAATGGAATTGTGTGTTTTGATTGGTTTCTTGTACTTGTTCTCAGGGTTCATCCTTTTAGCATGTATGTTTTATAGCAAAATCATACTCCATTGACATTTGAATTATTTCTTCCTTTTGTTATGAATAATTCTTCTGTGAATATTTCTGCATAAATTTTTTAGTAGGAATTTTTTAGGTGTACGTGTACACAATACCTTTATTTTTATGGGGTGCTGAGAATTGAACCCCGGGCCTCACACGTGCTAGATGAGCACACTACCACTGAGCCACAACCTCAGCCCTCTGTACAAATTTTTGCATGGATGCCTTTTCCTTTCTCTTGGGTGTGTACTATTGGGAATGGAATTACTGGGTTGTAAGAAATTGTATTTAATTGTTTGAGGAACTGTTAGACTTTTCAAAGCAGCTGCACCATTTTTCATTCCTATCAGTAACCTTTGGAGATCCATTTTCTCTACCACCTCACAAATATGCTATTGTGTGTGTGTGTGTTTTTTTTTTTTTTTGGTACTGGGGATTGAACCCAGGAGTGTTCTACCACTGAGCTATTTCCCCAGTCCTTTTAATTTTTATTTTGAGAGAAGGTCTTGCTTAGTTGCTTGGGCTGGCCTTGAACTTGGAATCTTCTTGCTTCAATCTCTTGAGTCACTGGGATTATAGATGTGTGCCACCTTTGCCTCTTTTTAACTTGGTTTTTCTTTTTGTTAGTGAGTTTTAAGAATTCTTCATATGTTATAAAACCTTTAAAAGGTTACAAAACCTTTATCAGATATATGACTTGCTAAGAATTTCTCCTGCTAAGTCATCTTTCTACTTTCCTGATGGTAGTCTTTGAAGCACATTGTTCAGTTCTGATGATATTTATTTTTGTTGGTCTTGGAGTCGTATCTAAAAAGCGAAGATCTAGTGAGGATCACTCTTATACTTTTTGCTGATTAAAGTTCATAGTTTTAGTTCTCTTATATTTGGGTCACTGATTTTTTTTTTTTAAATTTGACCTTTATTGCATGTATTTGTTTTTATGTGGTGCTGAGGATTGAATTCAGTGCCTCACCCATGGTAGGCAAATGCACTACCACTGAACCACAACCCCAGCCCCACTTGGTCACTGATTTTTGTGTTTCATTTTGTGTGTGGTAAGAAGCAGGGGTGCAACTTTATTGTTTTATATGTGGATATGGAGTTGTCCCAGCACCCCTTGTTGACAAGACCAGTTTTTCCTCACTGTATTATTTTGGCACCCTTGTCAAGCCCAATTGACTGCAAAGGCAAGGATTTGATTCTGGACTCTGATCCCCATTTCTCTTCCTGCCAGGACTGTACAGCCTGGGTGCTGAATTGAGTAAGTTTTGAAATCTGAAATTGTTATTCTTTTTCCTGATTGCTTTGGCTGTTCTTGGTCCCTTGAATTTTGCATGAATTTCAGGATCAGTGTGTGAATTTCTGCAAAGAAGCCAGTTGGGATTTTGGTAGGGATTTCACTTGAGTCTGTATTGAGTTTGGGGAGTCTGGCCCTCTTAATATTTAATAATTTGATGCATGAACATGGGATAGCTTTCTGATTATTTAGCTCTTCACTTTCTTTCAGCAATGTTTTTTAGTTCTCAAAATGTAAATTTTTGTACTTTTGTTAAATCTATTTCTAAATATTTAAATTTTTGCTGTTCTCTTAATGGAGTTATTTTCTTAATTTCATTCTTGGATTGATTCTTTTGCACATGTGTAGACATGCATTTGACTTTTGTGTGTTGATCTTGTACCCCGAAACCTTGTTTTCTTTAGTTCTAATAGATTTTTAATGAATTCCTTAGGACTTTCTAAACACAAAATTATTTTTTCTTGGGCTGAGGCTGTAGCTCAGTGGTACAGCACTTGCCTAGCATGTGTGAGGCACTGGGTTCGATCCTCAGCACTGCATAAAAATAAACAAATAAAGGTATTGTGTCTATCTATAACTAAAAAATATTTTAAAAAGTATATTTTAAAAAAGATTATTTTTTCTTGTCAGGTATTATTACCGTAGCCCAGATACCTTTTATTTCTCATTGTTGTCTGATTTATCTGACTGGGACCTCTGGTACAGTGTCGAGCAAGAGTGATGAGGGTGGTTATGCTTGTCCCCTTCCTGAACTTAGGAGGAGAATATTTGTCCTTCACCATTAATTGGAGTGTTAGCTGTGGAGTTTGATGTTCTTCATCAGCTCAAAGACGTTACCCTCTCTTCCTGGCTCGCTGAGAATTTTTATCATGAAATGGTGTCAAATTTTGTCAGATGCCTTTTCTGTACTTATGTAGGTGGTCATGTGGTTTGTCCTTTATTCTGTTAGCATGGTTTTTTATATTGATGAATTCTTGGTAGTGAAGCCGACCTTGTGTTCCAGCGCAGCCCTGGGCTGGCCTTGCCCTGCGGGTAGTGTTTGACCACTAATTCGACTTCTTTGCATGCCAGATGTCTCCTCATGTTTTCTGTTTCTCCTGGATGAGTTCTGGTGATGTGCCTCCTTGGGCTTTGTCCATTTCATCTGAGTCATCTGAATTGTTGGTGCATAGTTGTCCACCATCTTCTTGTGTAGTTTTTAAAACATTTCTCAGGTTAACAGTCTCCTCTTCCACTTCTGGGTTTGATCATTTGGGTCTTCTCTCTTCCTTTCAGTCAGTCTGGGTGAGTGTCCTCTTTGTTCTTCCTCTGTTGCCTTCGGTGGTGAGGTTTCAGAGCCCTGCCTGCAGCTCCTGCTCCTCCTGCCTGCATCAGAGCAGCTCTGCCTCTGCCCTGGGGGATCCTGAGTGACATTTCATTTGCGGAATTGGCTTACTGCTGGAGCCCCCTTTCACAGGTACTCAGTGAAACCCTACAGAACAGAACCACACTGCTGCATGAAGAGCCAGCTGAGAGAAAGTCGAGTTGCAGAGGTCATGTTCCACAGTGCTATTAACATAGTGCACAGCCTGGAGACCTGTGCTGGGCCTGCTCTCTGAGTGCTTCCCAAGGTGTAAGCACCTGCCTGGGCATTACATGTGCTGAGTCCAGTTGGCAGCTGCCTCTGAGGAGACAGAGAAGTGGGTAGAACTGGGGAGGACTTCAACTCTGGGGTGACAGTGTGTTAGGATCTGGTGGAACTGAATCTCTGGGTGGTGCTCCTATGGTTGTTTGTCACATTGTATGTGTCATTAAGCTGGCCCGCAGCCTGTAGGGGTGTGTGACTCTGGGCAGACCTCAGGTTTCCATCTTGGAAACCTGCCTTGTTAGGTTGCAGGGACCTGGTTTCTGAGTGTGAAATCTCAGCTTGAGATGGCTCTTCTTCTTTTTTTTTTAAAAAATTTTTGTAGATGTTGATGGACCTTTATTTTATTCATTTATTTATATGGGGTGCTGAGAATCGAACCCAGTGCCTCACACATGCCAGGCAGGTGCTCTATCACTGAGCTCCAGCCCAGCCCAAGAGGTGACTCTTCTTGATGTTATGTAGCTTGCAGTGTTCCATACCGAGAAAGAGACAGGAACTGGGAGCACACGTGCAGGCTGTTGTGAGTGGCTGAAGCTGAGTGGTGGTCACAGGGCTGTCTCTCTGCTGCTTGGTATGCATCAGTGGGTGGTAAAAGTATTGACCCACTGCCCTGGTCCATGCCCTGCAGTGGCTGTGACGTCAGTACTCAGGACAGCACCCGGCACAGAGCAGGTCCTTACTAAGGCTGAGCAGATGGTTCGGAGCTTTCTCTCTGGTTTCTTTTTCATTGTGAGGGGAAATCTTATCCTGATATGTGCAGAAATAAATGTGGTGTTTGGTTTGGAGTTCCTTTAGAAACCACGCAGTTCTCCTTACTGACTTACCTGGGAAGTCGGTTAGAGTCATAGCAAGCTTCAGGAGCCAAGCTCTTTGAATTCCCTTCTCTTTCTGGTCTCCATCCTCCTCTGTGGAGTGAGGCCTGCCCTGAGCCTGAGGTCAGGGACGCCTGATGTGAGTGTGTTTCTGTTCACTACAGTGGTGGCTCCTTGCTGCCACTTTTATTTCCCCCACTTTTGTGCCCTCAGACATCATGATCTGCTCTCTTTCACCTAGCATTTTCTACCTGCTACATTTTTCTTAGGTCTAGGTGTCAAGAAAATCCCAAGATTGGGTGTATGTGTTCTCATGGCATGTCTTGGAGGAATCATCATAGAGCATTATATATGCCAGCTTATTTTACACTTCTATAACTGCCATAAAGTCCTTAATAATTTGGACTATATTGTACTTATTTTTGCCTCCTCCATCCTGTCATAGAGTTAGATCCAACAAGTGTTTGTTACATTTTACTGAAAAATCTGATGTAATTAAAATGTTCTGCTATAGGCATAGAAATGAATAGAAAGTAGAACACTGAAAAATAACCCAAGGTAATTTTTTTTATTTTTATTTTTATTTTTATTTTTTTATTTTTGCGGTGCTGGGGATTGAACCCAGGGAGTTGTGCTTGCGAGGCAGGCACTCTACCAACTGAGCTATATCCCCAGCCCCCAAGGTAATATTTTTTAAAAATATTTTTAGTTGTAGGTGGACACAATTTTATTTATTTTTATGTGGTGCTGAGGATCGAACGCAGTGCGTCACGTGTGCTAGGCAAGTGCTCCACCACTGAGCAACAGACAGCCCCAGCCCCAAGTAATATTTTAATGTATATTAAAGATGACATCTGCCAGTGTGTGGCGCATGCCTATAATCCCAGCGGCTTGGGAGGCTGAGGCAGGACGATTGTGAGTTCAAAGCCACTCTCAGTAACATAATGAGGTACTTTGCAACTCAGTGATACCCTGTCTCTAGTAATATATAAGAAAAGGGCTGGGGATGTGGCTCAGTGGTTGAGTACCTCCGGGTTCAACCCCCAGTACCCACCCCCGCAAATAAAAAAAGATGACATCCTTAAGCCAGTGAGAAGTAGAGCTTATAATAAGTGGTATTGGAACAATACCACTTGATTTAAAAAATTTTTTTTAGTTGTCAATGGATCTTTTGTTCAATTTTATTTATCAAATAAATATCAAATAAGTATCAAATCCAGAGCCTCACACATGCCAGGCAAGAGGTCTGTCACTGAGCCAGAACTCCAGCCCCTTGATTTTTAAAAAGTTTCCTAATAAACATTATTTAGTGAAATAAAGCAAATTCTAGATGGATTTAAAAGGGTCAAAGATGAAAGCATAGAAGCATGAAGCAAGTGCGTAGTTGGGTCTTTATGCCTTCCTCTGCATGGTGCTTGAAATGGGTCATGTGTGAAGGAGACGTGAGTGGTGGACCTTGCCACCTGTAACCAGGAAGACAGGTTTGCCACTTGTGTTCATTTTCTGTTGCTCCTCTAACCAGTTGGCACAGACGTATTGGCTTACAACAATGCGTGTATCTCTGGAAGTCAGAAGTCTGACAAAGGTCTCTCTGGGCTAAAATCAGGCTGTCAGTAGGGTCTCCTTCTGGAGGCTCCAGGGAGAACCCTTTTCTTTTCCTCCAGCTTCTGGAGGTGCCTACGTGCCCGGTGTGTGACGGCCTTCTCTGTCTTTGAAGCCAGTGATGATGTGTCTGTCTGTCCTCTTTCATAGTCATGTCTGTCTCTGGTCCCTTTGGCCAAAGTTGCCAAAAGGGTTCTGCTATTAAGTGGAGTAGAGTGGGCCCACCTGGAAAACCCAGGATGATCTCCTACCTCATTGTATGTATTCTAAATCATATCTAGGACATCCCTTTGCCGTGTAACTTGCATCTATAGCTTCTGGGCCTTGTGACATGGACATCTTTGGTGGGGCTGCTGTTTTCCTGCTACAACACTCGAATGATCAAAAAGCAACTCTTTTTTATGAAGGGGTCTTTACAAATCAGTAAGAAGGTGAACTCCTATTAGTAATGGACAAGGGGTCTGAATAGTTCATGAGAAGAAGAGGTGCACCTGAACAAGAGGCCTGGAGGGTTACCAGCATCACCCCTCATCAAGAGGCACATGGCCAACACTGAGTGAGACTGCTCTCCTGACCAGTCAGCAACCACTGGTGACCTGCTAGCTCCTGAACAGGAGCTATGTGCTGTCCTTTGGCAGCATGGACCACAGCCCCCTTGTTTGGGTGCCTGTGTCCCAGGGTCCCCCGGAGTGTGTCCTCAGGAGGCTCTCAGAGTGGCATGTGAGTTCTTGTTTCCAGAGGTGTATTGCTCTTTTTTTTTAAATTAATTAACTTTATTTGTTCTAATTAGTTGTATGTGATAGTAGGATGCATTTATACATTTTGATAGCTCATACATAAATGGAGTGCAATCTCTCATTTTTCTGATTGTACATATTGCAGGATCACGTCGGGCATGCAGTCACACATGCGCATGAGGTAGTAATGTTTGTTCCACTCTACTTTTGTGGTCAGAGTTTTACTTGGGTCAAGTGTTCCCCAATCCACATTGGCTGAACGCATTACATATCACCATATGGTGGCCGAGTATGAAGTTAGAAGTGGCAGTGTCCAGGGGATGGTCAGGCCAGTGACAGGGAGGCTGGTGCTGTCTGTGTTCCTGTGGTTCTAGAAACTTCCTACTGCGAAGCCGTCAGATTCGCAAGGACTTGCAAAGGTACAGTGTACTCTTTGCCTCGTGTTCTTCTTTGGAATTTACTTATGCTGAGTATATTTTTGTTGTGCATCCAATACATATGAGGTAGCTAAAACAGAGGAAGAATAAAGTCATGACATGGGGAGCATTCACCCCTCTCTCTGTGCATCTTCTAATCCTGCCCTCAGGTGCTGCACCAGTTGCCGCACCGGTTGCAGTGCCTTTGCCCTACCTTGTGGACGATGTTCGTTAGGGTGTCTGATAGTGGCCTTAACAAGCAGGAGCTTGTGCATTTCATGTTCCTGGAGTGGAGGGAGGTGGTCAGGCAGACCTGCTGTTTTCATCTCCTGTCCTGTCACTCTTCCAGGTGGCTTTGTGTCTCATGCTCACTTCTCCTGCTGGTAGGGTGGCCAGGGTCCCAGACCTTTCCTCTGGGTCGCTAGCCAGGGGAAGCTTTGGGGGGTAGCTAAGGGCCAAGAGTGCTGGCTAAACCTGCCTTTTTTTTGGCTGTGCTGGGGATGGAACATGCTAGGGTAGTGCTCTACCACTGAACCACGTCCCCAGCTTCCTCAGCCTGTTTTTATTAGAAAAACTGTCCTCTGTTCTTTCTGCCTGACCTGGCTCCATCATGAGGCTGTCCCAGCTAAAGTCAGCCAAGGTAAGGCTCAGCCGGCCACCCTGTCTACCACGAGGGGTGTTTTGTTTCCATCTGTTTTCCAGTGTACTATGATAAGCTTGAGGGTTATGTAAAACTGTTAAATCTTCAGAAAACGCTGTGTTCTTTTGGAGGTGCTGCAGTTGACATTCAGACAGAGTGGTATGTAATGAGGATTCCCTGACAGGGATTTGTGTGTGTCAGTGAGCAGAGCTCATGGGACTGACAGTGCTCCCAGGAGCCTTGTTCCTTAGTGGGTGCCTGAGTTCTGTGGTGGCGCCTGGAGGGCTGCAGCTCCTGTGTGAGGCCTGCTCTCAAGAAGGGCCTGAATGGCCTGCTTGTGTGTGGCTGGTGGGCCAGTGTGGTGCCACTCATCCCTCCTTGACCTGCCCTTAGGACCCTGCATGGAGGAGCGTTGTGGTGGCCCATGGAGTGTTGCTTCTCCAGTTGTGTGGCTTGTGAGGAACTGGCCCTTCTCCTGGGTCAGTGGTGGGTTGTTGGCCATGCTGATGAAAAGCTGATTTGTTTTCTCTTTTTTATTAGCATCCAGCATGTGTATGGAGCCCAGCACCCACCTTTTGATCCGTTGTTACATGGCACGTAAGTGAAGTTTCCCTTCCCTTTTGGCTTCATAGCTGATTTGAAGAGGGCTGGGGCAGCCAGTGTCTTCCTGCTGTCCTCCAGCTCCCTAGGATTCCCCAGCATGGGAAAAGTGGCAAACGTGGATCAGGCGGTTTCTTTGTGGGAGACACCACTATCCTAGCATAGCTCATTTTGTGTGGGGCAGGTGGGGCATGAAGGCTGCAGCCGCATGTGGATCAGGGGGTGGAGCCTTGGGGGAAAGGGAGCTGGTACTGTTAGCTGGCGGGCCGCCTGGAGACTCTTCTGACTCCCCCTCTCTTGCTTGCTGCCCTGGTCCTCTGTGCTCTGCCAGAGCAGGTGGGAGGGAGGGAGGGAGTGGGTCTTGGTGGGGTGCTTGTGGGAGGGTGCTGGTGTGGCTGCAGGACTGCAGCTGTCTGACGTGCTTCCTGACATCGTGGGCTGGTGCTGTGTGTTGTCATGTTTCTGGGGAATCTCCTTTAATGATACTGTCTCCAAACCTGCATGCCACAGGCTGTGCTCTGCACAGTCCCTCTTGCCCCAGCCCCTTAGCGGCTGCTGTAGGAGCTTTGCTCAGATGCTGGGAGTGTGAGTCTCTTTGCAGGCTCAGGCCTAAATGAGTTCAGGATGCGAGTCTGCATAGCGTCGCCCTGAAGTCCCGTGCTTCCTAGTGGGGTTCTGTGGAACGGCAGTGCCTGCTTGGTGCTTTTCTGCTGATTAGGATGAGCGTGTGCAGTCAGGGTGCCTTTGCCTTTCAGCTTGCTCAAGTCCACCCCCAAGGTGCCGACCACCCCAGTGAAGACCAAGAGGGTCAGCACCTTCCAGGAGTTCGAGAGCAACACCAGTGATGCCTGGGATGCTGGGGAAGATGACGACGAGCTCCTGGCTATGGCGGCCGAGAGCCTGAACACTGAGGTGGTCATGGAGACAGCCCACCGTGTCCTGCGCAACCACAGCCAGCGGCAGGCTCAGCCTGTGCTGCCGGATGTGCCAGCGCCCAAGCAGGATCCAGGGCCTGCCACAGAGCCGCTTGCACCTCCAAGTGGGGACCTCCGGCTGGTGAAGTCAGTCAGTGAGAGCCACACGTCCTGTGCTCCAGGTAGGCAGGGCGCACCAAGGTGGTGATGTGCCTTCACCCTGGGAGATGAGAGGGTGCCTGTTGTTCTGTGCCAGGACTCCCAGGCAGAAGGCCTCGAGGTTGTCTTCTGTGGGGCTGCAGCGCCCCCAGGCAGGGGAATCTGGTCTGCACTTGCCCTTGGAGCTGAATATCTCCCTCCTCTGGAGGAAGGGCTGGTGGCTTTCGTTTGGGGTGGTTCCCAGTAAGGCCACTGGGGACCATGGTGTCTTGTGGGACCCCTTGTTTCTCTGAAAGACACTGGCTGTGCTGCAGGATGTCTTGCCTACTGTGCCCAGGGTTAGGGTGCTGTCCCTACATTCATGGATGAAGAAGAAGGAATCATCTCAGGAGCCTTAGATGCAGAACTGGGCTTTATACCTAGTCTAGTTTTCAAAAATGCCTTCTAGGAATTAATGAACTTCTAAAATGTTACACGTCTCTTGAGCTAGAGTATATGAATTATTTCACTTGATTATTTTTCAATATTGGAACCTAACAAATTTAAAAGTATTTAAACTTACAGATGGACATCCAGATACGGCTTTTGGAGCCGATGGAAAGTTCTGGTGCTGATTGAAGTACATGTTTCCCACCTCCCACGCTCAGTCCTGGGCAGGATGCCTTCAACTGTGCACTCCTGGTGTGGGCCAGGCCCCTGAATTCATCTGCTCCCAGGCTGTGCTGAAGTTGAAACCTGACAAGCCGTGAGGCCTCTTCTCAAGCCCCTGGGAGCCTGGGTGGAATCTGTGATGTCTGCTGGGTGCAGGGACTGAGAGTGGGCAGGATCGTGAGGTGTATGGTGTGGTTCCTGAACAGAGGCAAGCCCAGAATGATGGGGGAAACCATGCGATGTCACCCTGCATGCCACCTCCTGCAAAGAAAGCAAAGTGATGGTGCCTAAGGCAGCACGTGGCTGGGAGAGGGGCTCTTGTCCTCCTCACTTTGGCTTTTGCCTGTGGTGGGGTTGGTCATCTCTCCCGTGTCTGCTTTCCGGGCAAGCTTTTTTTTGGCACCTCAATACAACAAGAATAACATAATAGTAGCATTTCTTGGTAATTTACTACCTGGCCGGTGCTGAAGGCAGCCCTTTAATAATAAACTGTGCAACAACTCCTCAAATTTCCCTCCTCGGAGGGAAGGCATGTTGTTAGTCCTCTGCCGAGGAGGCATTCGGAAGGCTAAGAGCTGCTCCCTGAGTGGGGACTGTGGTTTGGGGGGCTCAGATCCCTGCTGCTAGCTGCCGACCTACCCCATACAGCAGGGGGTTCTTATTGAGGTGCCCCTGCCCACAGGATCAGTGGCACTGTCTCTGGACCCATCAGGTGTATGTGTATGTAACTGTGTGGTGTAGGGCTGGAGGTGCTGCCCCGCCTCCTGCAGTGCTCAGGGCAGCCCCTGCCCCAGAAGGGACTGTCAGCCCCACCTGTCTGTAGTGTTGAGACTGAGGAGCCCTGAAGCTGGAGGCTCCTGTTGGGGACACTGGTCGCATTGGTGACCAGGAGTGGCAACACCTGGCAGTGCAGTGTGGAGGTGGACTGGGCATGCTCAGTCCCCTAACCCTGCCCCTGTGGATCACTGGGCATTTCCTCAGCAGTGGCATGGGATGGCACACCTTTGTTCTTGTTTTAGGGACTTCAGGTCACAGATGGGGCAAGTCTCGGGACAGACAGGTTCGTGAGTGGATGAAATGTAGTGTCCAGGGACCAGAGACCCCATTTTGTCTTGTTGCAGAGGGTACAGGGTAAGTCAGGAAAGTCTTCAGAGAGGAGGGATATCTCGGGGTGTCCCGGCTCAGGAGGTCAGGCTGTCTGGTCTGAAGCAGTCTCCCTGGGGTGTGGCTGTGTCTGACTGCCCTGCATCTGCGTGCTTTTAGGACCCTGCCTACTTGTTCTTTTGCTTTCCTGTGCAGCTGTGTACATGCTTTGCGGGGCCCTGGGGACCGTGGGGCTCTCCCTGAGCTTTGCCCGCAGCACCCTTAGGCAGGCTGCTCAGGCCATCAACCTGGGGTTTCTTTTACTTTTCTGCTGATAGGAAGAGTGCTGTGCCCTCCTGAGCATCCTAAACCGTTCTGTCCTGTGGGGTACAGTCCAGTTCCAGCATTTGTGTTCATGAGCGTCTGTGCCTCTGCCTTCATGTGTGCTGCCTTGGGGACCTCGACATCACTGCCAGTATCTGTGGCCTGCTTGCTGTCGTCAGCCTTGGTCTTTAGCCCTGCAGGGGTAGCCGAACTAAAAGCGCCGTGTGGTGCGGTGGTAGGCCCTGGGCTCACCAGCCCCACCCGTTTTTAAGACACCTCGAAAGTTTTGTTGTTTTCATTCCTGAGTTCAGGGCACTTGGCTTATTTAGTGTCCTTGGGTTAAGGGCATGTTTGTGGCTGAGAGGGGCTCTGGAGGCCCCTGCTGTGTGGGTGGTGGGCTGGAGGAAGCCTTTTCCCATAGCTGATGGGCCTGGGCAGTGAGGGGGTCCTGGGCCCTGCAGATGGGGCATTGATATGCTTCCTGTTCATGGTAACAGGGAGACCTGGTCAGTCTGTCTCCCAGGGGACATCGTTGTTGCTTTACTGTCAAGGTACCACCTGTCCCATCTTAGCATGAGGCCACCTGTGCCCTGCTCAGAGGTCTTCACGGTGTCACACCCATTCACTCTTTAGACCCAGGTGAACACAGCTGAGCACCTGTGGTTTGGGACAGGGTGTGGCCCTGCTCTTCCTGCGGAACGTTTTCCTACAGAGGAGCTGAATCTCGCTGCCCTCCTCCTCCCCTCGCTGTTCAGGAGGCCTGGAGCCTTTCCTGAGCTGAGGATGGGGAGGTGATATTCTTTGGGAACTGCCTGGCAGGGAGAGTCGGGAGCAGGGAATCAGCAGGACGAGGCAGTGCCCCACCAGCAGGCTTTTCTGGAAGTTGACCTGGGCCTGGTTTTGCCCAGAGGTCCTAGGCTGCCTTGCTCCTGAATGGCCTGAGGCCACACAACCAGATTGTGAGGGGAGGAGGCCACTGGGCAGGAGGGGCTGTGGGGTGGCACTCGCGCCCCTTCTCCTCTGCAGCTACCACCAGTGGACGTCCCAGCTCTGTGGCACTAGCTTTGCACCATTCCCTGGGGTTTGTTCTTGCCCTCCTCCTGTGTTCTGTTTTTGAGAGATGAGGTTACTGGCTTGGATTTAGGCTAGGAGTCAGAGCCCGCAGAGCCTCTTGCCCATTGGTCCCAGGTGGCACTACTGTGTGACCTGGAAGCCCTGGGCTCCTCCCTGTGGATTGGCCCTGTCCGAGGCTTCCTGGATGTCGCATACTGTTTTGCCATCCCCATGGGTCCCAGGGGTCCCAGGGGTCCCAGGGGTGCAGCAGCAGCAGATGCCCTAGTGGGGGTAGGGACCTCTACTCTGCTGCCCCTATAGCCCACCCTTGCCTGCCTGGCTTCCTTGGTTTGCTCTTGACGATGTTCCCTTCCCAGCCTTCCTCCCAGGGCCGCGGTGAGGTCTGGGGAGCAGGGTCAGGAGGCAGCAGCGTCGGAGCTCCCGGTCACTCCCCTCCTGTTCTCCTACCTTGGCAGGTGGCACCTCTTCTTGTCATGTGTGACTGTAGGCTCTCTGCCCACGTGTAGGCCTGGGGGACCCCTGCAAGCCCCTTCCTCAGCAGGTCTTTCTTTGGGTCATAGTACCTGGACAGGCCCGGGGCTGCCCCCCAGTGCCTGGTGCTCTGGGCTCTCCTGGCTGTGGCCCTTTACTGTATTGATGAGCAGTGTGCTGCCTGTGAGGCAGGGTCCCATAGGCAGCAGCTCTACTTAGGGCTCAAGATGCAGTCCTCTAGCCGCTGAGTGACAGCTGGAAGGGGTCTGACCCAATGGCATTCACCAAGGGGTGGTGGCACCACAAGGAGAGGCTGTCTTGACACAGGAAGAGCACATGGGCAGCAGTGGGCAGCAGGCTCACCCTCACCTCACCCTCTTCTTTCCCCCTTGCAGAAAATGCCAGCAATGTGGTCCCTCTACAGAGGTCCCAGTCTCTCCCCCACTCAGCCACCGTCGCGCTGGGTGGGACATCTGACCTGAGTACCCTTGGCAGCTCTGCGCTGAGTGAGAGAGAGGCTTCTCGCCTGGACAAGTTCAAGCAGCTGCTCGCAGGCCCCCACACAGACCTCGGTGAGTCCCTGCAGGAGGGAGGACTCGAGTGACCCTTCTGAAGGAGATGCTGTGCATAATGCATAATGCACATGTCCCTGTGTGAGTCCCTCTGGGGGGTCGCTGTGC
Source organism: Glaucomys volans (assembly GCA_020662805.1). NCBI lineage: Eukaryota > Metazoa > Chordata > Mammalia > Rodentia > Sciuridae > Glaucomys > Glaucomys volans. The sequence goes on from JAJEJO010002626.1 coordinate 427,982, forward strand.
CAGAGCCTGCTGAGACACCAGGGGGTGCCGGCAGCATCCTGGCAGGGGCTGTTGGTGCCTTTCCAGCTTCATCGTACTGTCCCATTCGTTCTCCCTCTGCACCTGGGTGGAGCGCTCCTCTGCTGTCTCTCTGGCTGGTCAGGGGCTGTGCTTGCTTTCATAAGCACCTGCTGAAGCCTGGCCCCCAGGGTGAGGGCTGGCTGCTCTGCTGGCTGCTTTTCTGCCATGGGGCTGGGGGTCAGAGGGCAGGGAGACAGCTAGGCCCAGGGAGGGGTACCGGCTGCAGGGGCACAGTGGTCCCCTGCCCTGGTCTTCCTGGTGATTCCTGTTGAGGCCCACAGCAGCTTTGCGGCTGGACCCCACGTCGTATGCTGGCTTTCAGGTTCCTCTGGCAGAACCCCCTCCAGCCTGTTCTTCCATTCACGCAGATCTTTGTTGTTGAGTGTCACTCTGTGCTAGATGTTTGCTAGATGCTGGAAGTTTCTGAGCTGGGAGATGCAGTGCCGGGCTGGGCCAGGAGGTGGCGAATGGGGCACGTGGATGGGTGGGAGGGAGCTGAGCCCTGAGCCTGCTAGGCTGGGGCTGAGGCTTTGAGGCAGAGGAGTGGAGAGGGCAGGACTTGGTTCAGAGCCATGAAGGAGGGGCGCTCTGGAAAGGTCTGAGAAGCTCCTGAGACACAGCTCCAGTTCCGAGGGGGGTCTCCTTTGCTTAGTTTCATTTGTCTTTTGACTCCGTGACACATGTATGTGTTACAGTGTTATAAAGCTCAGAAGGGTGTAAGTGAAAATGAGGCACTCGCCTGTCTCTGGCCTCTACTTTCCCTCCTTTTCATTATTCCAGATGTCTCCTTCCAGAGGGGGCGAGTGCTCACACTGTTTTAAACGTTATATTTTGATGTCTTGTTCTTGCAGAGAAGTTGTGACTCCTGCATACCCTCGCCTGGACTCGCCGTTCTGTGTGTGCGTTGGTCTGTGTGTACTTTTTCCTGAGCCATTTGAGACTCAGTTGGAGGTATCCTGCTCTACTCTGGAAAACTAGTCCTCAGAACGAAGACATCCTCTCAAATGGTCACAGTGCAGTTTGCAGGGTAAAGGGACCCGATGTAGACAGCATGCTATTCTGACAGCACTACCGCTGTGACCAGAGCCACGTTCACTTTCTGCCTTTGTCCCTGTTCTAGTTTTCATCTTTTTTCCTGGTCCAGAACCCAAGCTGGATTGTGCACTCCTTTCAGTCACCATGTCCCTGTAGTCCCTGTTAACCTGGAACCGCAGCTCACCTTTCACTGTGGGTTTTGATCTTGACGTTTTTGAAGAGTGCAGGCAGTCATTTTGTAGACTGTCCCTAGGTTTGCTGTTTCCTCATGATGAGATTCAGGTTGATAATTTTTTGGCAGGAGCATCATGTAAGAGGTTTGTGTTCTTAGTCATCATAGCAGGGGGCATATGAGGTGGGTTTGGAGGTGATGCTGTCAGCCCTTCACACTGAAAAGCTACTTTTTCCCTTGATAATTAAGAAGTAACAACTAGGCATGGTGGTGCATACCTGTAATCCCAGCTGCTCAGGAAGCTAAGGCAGGAGGATTGCAAGTTTGAGGCCAGCCTCAGCAACTTAGTGAGAACCTGTTTCAATATTAAAAATATGAAGGGCTGGGTGTACTGTAGTAGTAGAGCTCTTGCCTGGTGGGCATGCGGCCCAGTGCTCAATCTCCAGTACTGCAGGAGAAAAAAAAAGCAGTTGTAGAAAGAAACTTTAGAGCCTACATTTTTATAATATACATATGTATTTAAAAAAATATTTATTTATTTTTATGTACGTGTGCTCGGCAAGCACTCTACCCCCCAGCTGTTGATAGTATATTTTCTTCTGCCACGTGAAAGGTAGTAGTGTTCTGTACCTCACTTTTTGAATTTAACTTTTTTCCCCATAATAGGCCATGGAGAACCAATCCGGGCATCCATTGGATGCATGTCACACAGTTTATTTCTCTAGTCCACTAGGTTATTCTTAATTTTCTATTATTACAACAACTTGAGAATTTTTCTGTAATCTGAACTTGTAATGATATTTGCAGAGAAGTCCTGAATGTGGGTGGGAGAGGGGGCCTAGCACAGGATGGCTCCTGTGGTTTTGGTGTAAGACCCGGGAAGCCTGAAGTCCCATCCACCAGGGTAGGAAATAAAGGCAGACTGTCCTCGCGGGAGTGTGGCTTGTGGTCTGTCCGATGCTTCCTTTGCTGACTGGCAGAGTGCCTCCTCTGCTGGGTCTGGTGCTGCTCGGAGTGGAGCATGGTGCCTGTGGATTACGCTCTGGAGTTGGGCTGCCTCTGTGGAGATCCTGAGTGAGCTTGGTGGGCCTGTGCCTCAGTGCCCTTGTTCATCTGGAGGATGTGATGAGAGCAGGACCAAGTTTGCAGATTGAGTGGGACGGAGCACGTGACATACTTCGGCCGGAGGGCCTAGCATATAATACACTCACAGATGTCGTCTACTTTTATTATTGTTTTTTAATTTTCATTGGCCTACTTACTCCCTAACTTGATTTTTCTTGTATCAGTTATTATGGTATGTCACTTTAGTGCTGAACGGTAAGTCAAGGTAATTCACAGACAGCATCCTGTTGTGCTCAGAGGTTTCTAACCATAGGCAAGAGGTTCGGAGGTGGCCATTGGAAACCGACGTGCCTGATGGGAGTTCTGGTCAGCTCTGAGCACCAGCTAGAATCTCCATGTGGACTTAGTCATTGGAGCAACTTTTGAAATTAAAATCATACTTCTAAATGAAGCTTCCAAGCCAGGCGTGGTGATGCATGCCTGTAATCCCAGTGCCTTGGTAGTCTGAGACAGGAGGATCGGGTTCAAAGCCAGCCTCAGCAAGGGCAATGTGCTAAGCAACTCAGTGAGACCCTGTCTCTAAATAAAATACAAAAAAGGCTGGGGATGTGGCTCAGTGGTCAAGTGCCCCTGAGTTCAATCCTCGGTTCAAAAAAAAAAAGAAGCTTCCAGGATTGTAAGAGAATGAGGAGGTATGGGTAGGTCAAGAGGTTAGCATGTAGAAGTCAGATTCGTTTGTGTGGTTGGTACAATTATGAATTTTTCCTTTCTTCAGAATTTTATTTAAATAGCACAGTTTGAAGCCAAAAGTTAAAGCCAGAGTGTAAACTTTTAGTGGATTTATGTTTAGTGGCAAGAGAAAACATAGAGTCCATTGCTTATTTCCTGAGGCCTATCAGGTAGCTCTGAGGACAGTGGAATATGTTAGTCTCACATTACGCAAAACCTTAAGTGGCAAACATTTGCCGATGTCGGAAAAGCAAATGGCTGATGTGTGAAGTGCCATGGAGTGATCCTACCTGCTGAATGTCACCGTCCAGCAGTGCTCTTTGTTCCCCTTATGCCGTTTGGAGCCCAGGGATGAAAGTGGCAAATAGAACTTAACAGCTCTTCCCCTCTTAGCATCCACTCAGCTTTTACTCACACGGAGACGGCCTGTTGGAAGCCTGAGAAAACGGCCCTTAGAGGCATCCCTGTTTGCCACGTGTGTCTGTGTGGGGACTGTGATTTGGCTGTGTGCAAAACACCCAGTTTCCTGAGAACTGCTGAGCAACTCCACGCAGTGGTGGGCCCGGAGGTGCCCGGGTGGAACATTTGGACGGTAGACCAGGCAGCACCCTGCCCTTCACATAGTGGCCGGGCGCCCAGTCAGGTTCCTATTCCCCTGAGGGAGCATCCGGTCTGGATGAGGGGAGAGGAAGGCTTGGGTGAGTGTGGACCCTGTGGCCTTGCAGTGTGCTCTCAGTGTCTGGCTGGAGGGCAGCACAGGGCCTGTGGTGACAGCAGGAGTTGCTCCTGTGTGTCCAACTCACCAAGTGACTCAGCCTCCTGGTCTCATCAGCTACAAAGAGGAAAGCAGATGGACTTGCAGGGTCCTTGGTGGCTGTCGCGTCCACTCTTCAGCCAGCCAGGATGTATTGTGCTCCTGCTGTGTCAGCAGGCATTCTGAGAAATCTGGAGCCAGGCTCCCAAGGGCCCTGCCTTCAAGGAACCAGCCTTCTAGTGCCCAGGGGCAGATACACTTAGTATCCAGATGCTGTCGGAAGGCTGTGGGCACACCTGGAGGAGGAAGCCACGCTGAGAGGTAACGCTGAGTGATCAGTAAAGACCCTATGGATGGGGTGCTTTCAGGCTGAGACCTTTGAAGGAAGGTGTTTGAGGGGAGGGCATTCCAGGGAGAGGGATCAGGGATGCAAAGGTCCTGTGGTGGGAGAGCTTTATGTGCTTGAGAAATGGCAGGCTGCTGCTGGGCCCTAGCCTTGTGGGGTGGGAGGAAAGGAGAAGGCCAGGAGAATAGGAAGCGTCCAGGTCCCAGGACGGAGAAGGACAGATGGAGGCTCTCCACTTTCATCTGAGGACAGCGTGAAACCTTCGGGAGGTTTGGAACCCAGACAAGTAAAACTTGGAAGGAAGGACCATGAGGAATTCCACCAGGGGGTTGCCAGTGGCCCTGGACTAGGTAGATTCCTTGGGCAGCTTTGCTGGTATGGAGGTGGGAGGGGCAGGGAAGTGAGGAAGTGGTAGACCAAGGGAAGGAGGGCCTGGGGATGGGTGGGGTGGTCAGTTCCGGGCACTGCTGGATGGAACTGGTGCTAGTTAGTTGAACATGAAGTTGGGTAGACTGGGAGAAGGAGGGAACCAAGCTGCTGGAGCTTGGAATCTAGGGGGTATAGGAATAGGAGATTAAAAACCAGAATATGCCCAAGAAATGCGTCACTTCACCTGGGAAAGTCATGGCCTGAGGAAGCAGACTAAGGAAAGCAGTATATTTAAATGATTGTGTAATTGCTGCTGTTTTGTGTTGTGTTACTGCTCTCCACCCAGGGCCCCAGATACCACTGCCTGCGTCTGTTTGCTGGTTTACTGTGGGGAGGTTGCTTCTAGGGTAAAGTAAGTGGCAGGCTTTGCGCCCTTGTAGTGGGACAGGGTTGACCTGATCTAGGCTCCTTGTCCCCTGGTCTCACTCGTTCCTAGTTAGTGCAGACAGTGGCATTCTGAGTGCACTTCAGAGGCCTGAAGAAGTGTTTCATCTCCTGTGGGTTCTATTGGAGCATGTGGGGTCTGGGCCAGAAACAGCAGGCTTGCTCTGGGCCTAGCAGGCTGGCTCTGAAGAGTTCAGTCTCCCTTCCTGGCAATTTGCCAGCCAGCCAGTGTCACCCTCTAGTGGCCAGACCATGGCTCTGCATCCTGTGCCACAGCATGACAGCAAGGTGTAGCCAACCGCACTGCGTTGGGTCTGTGTGTGCGCATGTGTGTTACT